>JAGXJF010005418.1:0-187023 GCA_019208055.1 Stipa capillata
AAGATATCTCTTAAACTAGGAAGTCAATCCCGACGTTTAAGGAAGCCAGAGTCCTACTCGGGCGCAAGTCCATGTCCAGTACGGCCTTGGGGACCCCCTATATAAGGATCAGCAATCCTATAGGGGGAGAGAGGTCTTTCAAGTCGCACAACGAGTTGAGCCAGATCCCAGGAGGTGAAGCCCTAGAAGACCCACCGTCTTGAAGGAGTCGAGTCCCGCGGGATTAGATAGATTAGTCTGCGACTAGGCCTAGGGTAGCCACTAACATACACCCCCATTGTAAGACGTTTTCTCCATCAATATATACGAACAGGACGTAGGATTATTATCCTGAGGGAGGCCCGAACCTGTATAAAAAAGGGATGTCCCCTGTTGTCAGAACTCCTGGCCTTGGGCCCTAGAGGTCCCTACCCCCCAGTATCACCGTTCCACGAATACCGTAAGATCGTCGATTCACCGATCGTCGACAAGTTCAAAATGGTATTCCATAATGGAATTCCAATAAAAAAATACAGAGTCTCTTAAACAAGATGCTCTAAAACTTAGATAATTATAGCCATTAGGGTTTCAGTTCGATATGAAGCAAGGAATATTTGATAATTTCCTATAAACATAGGTTTTCATTGGAATTCAATCAATCAGTTACGAAACAAGAGAGCTGCTTCATCTTCCTTTTAAAGAAATAGAATAATGAATATAAATTAAAATGATTCAATCTTTTTTTATATTTAATAAATATCCTTATTTAGGTAATAACTAGGAACGAAGTTATTTGATCAACTTTTTGAATTTAACCAACTAAACCCATTCTTAATTTTTGATTATTTCAGTGACAGAAATTTCAAAAAATTAAGAATTTTGGTATTTTTTCTTATTTTTTATTTATTCTTTTAGGGTTTGGTGAATCATAAACAATTTTATTTTATAGAAAAATTGAAGTAAAATTTTCAATTTCTTTTCTTATGGAACATACGTATCAATATGCATGGGTAATCCCTCTTCTCCCATTTCCAGTTATTATGTCAATGGGGTTTGGCCTTATTCTTATTCCGACAACAACAAAAAATCTTCATCGCATATGGGCTTGTCCTAATGTTTTACTCTTAAGTATAGTTATGGTATTCTCAATTCAACTGTCTATTCAAAAAATAAATGTAAGTTCTAAATGGAATTTCTATCTATCAATATATATGGTCTTGGATCATCAATAATGATTTTTGGTAGAATTTGGATACTTGATTGACCTGCTTACTTCTATTATGTTAATACTAATTACTACAGTAGGAATCCTAGTTCTTACTTATAGAGATGGTTATATGTCTCATAATGAAGGATATTTGATATTTTTTTTGTTTATATAAGTTTTTTCAATACTTTCATGTTGGGATTGGTTACTAGTTCCAATTTGATACAAATTTATTTTTCTAAGAACTTCTGGGGAAGTGTTCCTATTTATTGATAGGCGTTTCGTTTACACGACTAGTCAGAACGAGTGCTTGTCAAAAAGCTTTTGTAACTAAATGTAGGGATTTTTAGTCTATTATTTGGAATTTTAGGTTTTTTGCATAACAGGTAGTTTAGAGTTTCGGGATTTGTTCAAAATAGCTAATAGCTGGATTCCTAATAATATGATTAATTATTTACTTACTACTTTGTGTGCTTTTTTATTATTCCTTGGTGCAGTTGCGAAATCTGCACAATTCCCTCTTCACTTATGGTTAACCAATGCTATGGAAGGACCTACTCCCATTTCAGCTCTTATACACGCGGCAACTATTATTGTTACGGGGATTTTTCTTCTAGCTCAACTTCTTCCTCTTTTCATATCTTTACCGTTTATTATGAGTTTCATTTCTTTAGTAGGTATAATAACACTCTTCTTCGGGCTACTTTATCTCTTGCTCAATGAGATAATTAAAGAAGCTTAGCCTATTCTATAATGTCTCAATTGGGCTATATGATGTTAGCTCTAGGTATAGGTTCTTATCAAGCTTCTTTATTCCATTTGATAACTCATACTTATTCAAAACCTTTAAGATTCTTGCGATCTGGATCCGTTATTCATTCAATGGAACCTTTTGTTGGATATTCACCAGATAAAAGTCAGAGTATGGTTCGTAAGAGTGGTTTAAGAAAATACATTCCAATTACAAGAACTACTTTTTATGGGGTACACTTTCTCTTTGTGGTATTCCACCTCTTGCTTGCTTTTGGTCCAAAGATGAAATCCTTAGTAATAGTTGGTTGTATTCGCCTTTTTTTTTAATAATTGCCTCCTTTATTGTAGGATTAACTATGTTTTATATGTTTTGAATATATTTACTTATGTTTGATGGGTATTTGCGGGTTCATTTTCAAAATCACAGCAGTACTAAAGAGGACTTGTTGTATTCAATATCCTTATGGGGAAAATGGATAACCAAAGGAGTGAATAGGAATTTTGTTTTGTCAACAACTAAGAGTGGAGTTTATTTTTTCACAAAATATATCCAAAATTCACGGTAATACAAGAAATAGGATACGATCATTTAGTACTTCCTTTGAGCCTAAAAACACTTTTGCCTATCCGCATGAAACAGGAAATACTATGTTATTTCCTCTTCTTGTATTACTACTTTTTACTTTGTTCATTCAATTCATAGGAATCTCTTTTGATAATGGAGCAATTGATAATCGAATAGTGGAATTAACCATATTATCAAAGTGGTTAACTCCCTCAATAAACTTTATCCAGGAAAGTTCTAATTCTTCTATAAATGAATTTATCACTAATGCAATTTCTTATGTAAGTTTAGCTATCTTCGATTTATTCATAGCATATATCTTATATGGATCCACTTATTTATTTTTTTAGAATTCGGGTTCAATACATTCCTTTGTAAAAGGGAGTCCAAAAAAGGACATTTTTATTGAGTAAAAATAATATATAAAGTTGGTCATATAGTTGTGGTTATATAAATATTTTCTATACTAGAGTCTTTACCCTCGGTATAAGAGGATTAACCAAACAAACTAAGTTTTTGATAAGGGTATCATTGATGGAATTACTAGTGGAGTGGGTCTTGCTAGTTTTTTTATAGGAAAAGAAATTAAATATGTAGGGGAGGCGAATCTCATTTTTTTTAATGTTATGTATCCGTGTTTTTATTCTTTTTTCTTTCTTAACTTCAAGAATTTCCTGATCTCCTGCCAAAATAACTCTTCTATCCCCCTTCCTATCCCCTTCTACCATCTCTCTTTCTATCCCCTCCTTTCCTATTTGTTTTCCTCGATTTTTTCCATTCCTCTGTGTAAATAGTCCATGGGTTCACAATCAATAACATCTTCACAATCGAGAGTAACAATCAGCCGAAAAACACCATACATTGATGGGTGTTGAGGGCCCATATTAACTATCAGGGGATCTTTTTTCTGTATGTCCTTTCTTCCTTAATTCATTATTCCATGAAAATGGATTATTCCATGAATTCCTCAAACAAGGCTCATCAAAATGCAAAATCTAAGACTATTATAAGAATACTAATAAAATAAAAAAAATCAAACATTAAATAACTAATCCCGAGTATTCAACTGACTAATTAATTTTTTATAATGTACTCTATTTTTCTTTGCCAAATAAGCCAGCAAATGTCAATGTTTTCCCAAAAGTCTTCGTACACCTTTTTTCGATGAATTTTTTTTTGTGTAATTGCAAATGTGAAGCAAGAATTCAACATAACCTGTTTTCATCTTTTTCTTCTTTAACCATAAATCCAAAAAAAATTCTACCTCCTTTTTTCATGTGTTTTTCTGATCAGGAAAAATGAAAAATTGCGTCGGTTATTTGGAAGTCATTCTAATCTCTTACACACAAAAATTTGCAATTATTCATCTACTATTGAAATTTTATTTATTTTGTCGATGCAAATTGGATTTGGATAGAAGAGTACATTCATTTATTTTAGATGGAAGAAATGTTTCTTCTATCTAAAATAAATGAAATTTTTTGATTTATTTATTTCTATATCCAATTTATGGAATTAATACACCATTTAATTGACATCATTTACCAAAACGAAACACAGCATATGCATCCATCTTTCGGCTCGAGAATTTCACGTGATAGAGATATGGTATAAGAAATAGGCTATTAAGTAACTCTAAATAAATTGTGGATACATCTATATTCTTAACATACTAAAACGATTGCCACTATTTGTATCAAACCAATAGCAATTCATCCAAGCTAAATCTTCTAATCAATGGTGGGCCAATAATGAATTTTTTTTTGCATATGTATTAAGCGCTTGGCCTGATTTCAAAAAATAAATTATATGTTGTTTTGGCTGCAAAATGATGGATTTCCTTCCGTAAGTTTCCAATTACAAGTATATGAATTGAAAGAAATGAAAATGCTCAATTCTCTACTGCGTGCGTCTAAGAGATAGATACAATATTTCCAGGAACAAGAAATCAGAAGAATCTTTCTCTCTATTCACTACCATTCCACATCTTCGACTTCTATTAGATTATTTTCTTCTTTAATGCAATAGCTATAATTTGATATAAGAATCCATTTCTCAAAGTAATGGAAACCATTCTCTTATAGGAAATGGTTCAAAAATCACTATTCCACCTTTTAGGTATCATGAAAAGTGATACTTGTGAAGATCATGCATTTCAGTCACATTCTAATCCGCTTTTCAGTCTATGATATAACTAAATTGGATGGATCTTCCACCTGTTTAGCTCAGAAAGAATAGATACAGAGGTGGATAATATATCGATATGAAGATCATGAACTGCTCCATAATGAAACCGCCAAGTAGTCATAAATATCTCCTTTCATAATCCAATATTGGAGAAAAAAGATCTAAGAGGGACCTATGGAGTGATGGTGTTGCAACTTGTATGAGCGATGATCCTTGGCATTTTGCTTCTTTCACATCACTTCATTAATTTCTTTTGAAGCCTAGCTGAAGCCTGCACGGATGTGGTGCGTCGCTGCTCAAACATTGTATAAGTGCAGCATTGTCTCGTTACTGATCATTTCATTAGTAACAGTGGGCATGCCTAGTATCCCAATGACGAGCGTGTGACACTGTGACTACCTCCATTTTGACATGAGGATTCAATTACAGCTTTCCCTTTGTTCTTCCACCGCTTTTGGCGACACGCGTGTTAGATTGCTGCATGATATATGCAATCAAATCAGGCAGTTCCTACGGTGCAGATGGGGCCATCACACATGAATTCCCTCGGACAAGCAAAAGGGTCAAGGTGAGAAACCGAACGCAATGTTTTAATCAGATTGTCGTTTTTTTTGAATCAGGAGCTCCACGCTAGCAATTTCATTTAACAGAAACTGATAGACACTGTTGTCTGAGATGCAGAACATGTGAGCCTCAGGCATCGCCCTGCTGCTCTCCTCCTCTAACAAAACCACCTATCACTAACACACTTCCAACTGACATCAGATTGTTGGGTTTGATCCCGAGAAAGTGGGGCTGGGTGCAGTGCAAGGTCGGTAACAGAATTGTGCCCTCCTGTTTGTCTGATCTGAGAGCATAGCATAACTAGCAACTAAAGCCATGTACACCCTGATTGCTAGAGGTTGAGCGAACAACAAAGTGCATCGGTGTGCGGAACATCGTAGGCAGCAACGAGTAATGTCCTGGCAACAACGCAGCAGTACGCTCCCGAGTCCCGAGCACAGCTGCGCAGATACTGGTCACCTCTTATCGCCGTTGACCCGTCGTTGTGCACGAGTACAGGGACGTTGTGCACAAGTACAGGGACGCTGCCGTGTGTCGTGGGCTGCAGGCCTGCAGCTACGCAAGCGCATGCCCGGCCATGGGTACCAGACTGTGAGGAGACACTCATACCACAGGGATACAAAGTTACAAGCCAGCTAGTAGGCCACCATCACTCCAATGGCAGATTGCCGGGCCTACATTCCAGCTGCCAAGAGCATGTTTGGGCCACCTCGCGCGATGAGCACGTATGGGCCGACACGACAGCGGAAAGCTCGGCCATACATGTTTGTCTAGTAATTTTACGAAAACACTCTTTTACAGTTAACCATTCTTACAATTCATTCTCTTCACCTTATCTTTTCACCCACCCTTTTTTATCGTCTCACACTTCCTTAATCTTGTTTAGCCCTGTCTGGAACACAGAAACTGAAAAAACAGATTAATAATTGTGTCATATTCTCTAGGTTGCTACAGGATATAAAGACGCGGTAAACCTTTAAAGTACGATTCGTATGTTCACATAGGAACATTAAACACAAAGAAAACAAAACATGACGTAAGAGCTCAAATTTGTTCTCCTCGGAAATTCCTTAGAAATATTTCATTTGCATTATCTTTGGATCGTAGGATTTTTATAGGACTTTTTGAAATTCTGATATTTAGGAGTTTTTCCTATAAAAGCCATTTGGATCCATGCTCCCAAAATCCTATCAATTGCTTTCCTATGCCTCAACTCTATAGGAATTCTAACATCCATGCTAACCTTTTTTTCCACTCATTCACGTAAGGATTGATACGCTTTTCCTGTGTTTTCTTATGTTCTATCTAAAAAATCATTCCTATAATTTTTCTACGTTTTGCACTTGCCTTCCCATGCCTTTTATATCCCACGTCATAGGAATTTAGAAGGATTCCTTATGAGATATTCATTTGTTATAAATGGTCTCATAGAAACAAAAGGTCTAAAGTTCTAATTTTAATTTTGCTTTTGTAATAACTCATACTAAAGCAGTTTAGTTTTATTATTGATTGATAAAGAAAAAAATACAAGGGACTACTAAAGCATCTGAATTAGCTTGAAAGGAAAAGAAAAGAAAGAAAAAGAAAAACACCGTAAATGCTTCGATGGTCATGTACTAGGTATTTTTCTCAGCTCCTCCCAGCACCTGTCTGCCTTATCTAGTGTTGAGTGTTAAACCCTTGTTCTTATCCTGAAGTGTCACCCTTCTTGTTTTCCTCCAGTCGGAAGCCTCTATCCAAACTTGAACATGTACGAGGAAGCAGGGTTGTAAATACCTCAGGCCAAAGACCTCTCAGCATCATCCAATCAAGCAACCCAAACAAAAAAACATCTCTCTCTCTTTCTCTCTTCAGCCACTTGGAAGGCTCTGTCTTACTTCTAATTCTACTTGGGATAGAAGCAACAAATGCTAGCATACAGAGGTAAGTAGTTCATCTTAGAGATTTTTTACTATACCTCGGTACTCCCTAAACTGAGATGGGAGTACCAATCTAATCTAACCGTCCATTTATAAGGGTAAAAAAGGCTTTTTACCTTGTTGCTACTGTAGCATTTTTATCCCGTTGGTTGCTCCACCGCGTCGCCTCTCCTCGCCGGCGTGCCCGGCCGCCGGACCAACCAGCGCCGCCGGCTCTCCTCTCCCTGCGGGCACGCGCTGCCGCCTCTCCTCGCCAGCGCGCCCGGCCGCCGGAGCAACCAACGCCGCTGGCTCTCCTTTCCCTGCGGGCGTGTGCTCGGAGCGGCGGCCGTGCTCAGGGCCGGCCGTGCTCGGGCCGGCGGCGCTCAGGGCCGGCGGAGCTCGGGCGCGGCGGTGGCGGCGGCCGATGGAGGCAGCGCCCGGAGCGGCGCCGGTGGCCGAGGAACGACGCGACGGCGGTGGCCGAGGAAGGAAGCGACGGAGGTGGTGCGCGGAGCAGCGCCGGCGGTCGAGGAACGGCGCGACGGCGGCACGGCTCAGCAGGGCGATGCGGCGGCGGCGGTCGTGGGTGACGGCGTGTGAGGCCTAGGGCTGGCGCAGTGTTGGCACGCGTGCGGCAGCAGCTGGCTTGGGCAGCGGCCGCAGCGAGCTAGGCGGGCAACGGCGTGCGGATCGGACCGGAAGGGAGTAAGAGAGCAGGTGGTGAGGGCTGGCCGAGGCTCCCGGGAGCGGGGCGTGGGGGAGGCCGAGACGGGCGCGGGCGGCTGGAGGAGGCGTGCGCGGGCGGGCGGCCGGTGGAGGCGCTCGCAGGCGAGGCGTGGGAGGGCGAGGCGGGCGCGAGCGGCTGGCGGAGGCGCGTGCGGCCGGCGGAGGAGCGTGCGGGCGGGGCGCCGGCGGGCGAACACCGACGACGGGCGCGGCGAGGATTGAAAAAATGCGAAATTTAATTTGAAAAAGAAGAAAGTCATTTTTATATTTCCAGTTTTATCCCTAATCTCAGGGTACTCCTTAGTTTTTTAAAGTCTTTAGAGGTGGTACTCCTTAAGTTTAATATTGGAGTACCAGATAAAATGAGCCATCGAATTTAAATAAATGAATGGTCTGTATTTATTCCGGGTACCGTAAAAGAGCTCTCTTAACTCTTATAGTAGTACATGCTTTCCCCATGCTTAGTGATCCATCCATCCATCCAAGAGCATGCGTAGAAATATTCACATGTAACTTATTAATTCTACTTAGCCTAGCTAAAGAATATTCACACACACGTAGTGGATGAGAGCTAACTATGAACAAGTTAAAAAGAAGTTTTATGCAGACATGTGAACAATACTATAGTCAACGTGTTCCGACCCTCTAGTCGCTTTCATTAATTTTGCGACGGCTGTTGAAGTGACCACCATAGTATCTTAATCTGAGCAAAAACAGAACATATAAGATGATACATGATGTGAACAAGGGCTCCAAAGTGCTTGGCGAGCATGCACGCCAAGGTAAGTCAAGGACTAGTTCACGCGAGCTCTGAAGTCTGAACAGATTAACCAAGGTCTTATAACCTAGTTTTGCCTCTATGTATCAAGACATGGCATACAGATAACTAATTAACCAATGGTATGTGTCAACATGGACCAATCGTATACTAAGTTGTGCATGGCATATAAAATGTAACAAGTAATTTTAACTCCCAGATGCAAATGGTCAAATGGATGATTGATGAGCTCACCAATAATTAACTAAATATGATTAGGTTCCGAGGAACTAGCCGAGAATTGATCTCAGGGAGAACTCAGAAGAGGCAAGCTGCGTATACCAGATAGATCTTTTGTTTGATAGAACTATTTGGTTGCGGTCTATGCATGTCGTACTATTTTTCCTGTATGTTTGGATGTTTTTCATATTATTACTTTTCACATTGCACGAGTAGCACTTATCTTTCTAGAGCTGCTTATTCATATGTTGCATCTGCTAGAGCTAAACAAAATACTGAACAATAATGCCAGTGAGGCAATGGGTCATAATCATGGTAAGTGACAGCTATACGTAGCCTGGAATGGCCGATACCTAAAATAACGATACGCGGTTTGGCTGGTATCAGTGTGGATGGGGAATTCCTCACACAAGTAGGGGACTTGGTGGTGTTTCCTCAGAGAGGGGTATTACTAGCAGGTGGGGATTACGATAGTTGGCTTTCTAAAACTCTGCAAAGTATAAACGTTATTTAATTTAAACATGAGTTGCTAGTGACATGTTGATGGACTTGATCAATCATATGCATGCAAGGTTTTTTTGTGTGGAAAACTAGTTATTTTTGCTGAGTATGTTTATCACTCTCATTTTCTATATTTTTATCTGGTATGTGCAAAGCAAGATAATAATCAGGAGGTGTTGGTTGAAAAAGCCTTACGACGATGCTTAGCTCTTAGCATGTGGAAATAAAGAACAACAAAAGGAGATAGTACTGGTGTTGTAATTAAAGGGATAATACTTGTAATAGCTGATATTGACTAAAGTGGAGACTTTCGGTTGGCTTTTGACTCCATGTGTGATTAAATTTCATTCATTTAGCCTTATATAAATATGTTTATTTAACTCATTAGGCCCCTCACAATGCTCCAACTTGGACTGGTGCTAAGACATGCCACATAGGCAAGAAGATGATGTGGCGGGGTAATTAAGAAAGAGAGAGATAGTTTTGGTGTCTCCAGGAAGAACCGATGTTAAGCGCGCGGACCTATGCAAAACGCCTATGTAGCATCTATGTATTGGGGAGTTTAGTTGCTAAACAATTAAATGAAGGAAGCTTAGCTAAAAAAGCTAAGCACCTATGCATTGGGGAGTTTAGTTGCTAAGCCCTTTCATGCACTTAGCACCTCATCTAAGCACCTATGCATTGGGAGAGGCCTTAGCATATGGCGGCTGTCACTTTCTTCTAGGCCGTAGTTCGAGGCGTGACAGTTAAAGTGGTATCAAAGCCAATATTTTTATATAGAAATAGAAACTAAAAAAAAGGGTTGGAATTAAGTTACAAAATATCAAGTTTACTACAGGAACAAAATAACTCGATTAGCCCCGAGTAATGGAAGTCTGATGTTTCTTTAGTGTATACACATATTACTGGAAGTTGCAAACACGTTCGAGAAAAGGAACAAAGAAAACAAAAACACAATATTGGCCAAATGCATGTTTTACCAACTGTGATACATTGCTTTACATTGGGAAGACGATCATTGTGCTACATGAGTCGGTTATTTAGATATATTCAACCTATAAAGGTTATGGAATTAAATGACGCAATTTATTTATGTGTGGTAGACGGACGGTAGCAATACTAACAATGGAAAGGGTGCAAGCAATAGCAACATTGGAATTACAACTCCTGAGCTAGTTGAGCAAGACCAATTGGCACATCTGCTTACCGATATACTGGGGGAAACAAGAACAAAACCAGCAAAAGCAAATGGAAATCTCAGAACATATTGTGAAGATTGATGGAACATGTAATAAACTTGGGGATTTCCAAAAATTAAAACCGCCAGCCTTTCTAGGTACATCTAATCCTCTTGAAGCTGAGATTGGATCACTGCCATAGAAAAGGCATTTGAAGCAATGAGTTGTACTAATAGTGAGAAAGTCACCTTCGGAGTCTATATGCTTCAACGAAGCGCTTTAGAATGGTGGGATACCCATATAAAGTCATATCCAGGAGGCACCCAAGTCACATGGGGATTATTTAAGGAAGCTTTCTATAAGAAATATTTTCTAGAAAGTGTTAAGAGAATAAAGGACAAATAATTTTCAGAATTCAAACAAGGAAATAAATCGTTCTCGGAGTATGAAATTGAATTTTCTAGACAAGCTCGTTTTGCCCTGAATTTGTTCAAACTGATAGTTCAAAGGCTAGGCGGTTTGAGAATGGACTTTGTCAACCTCTTAAACGACGTGTTGAAGCCTCTGAGTTAAACTCGTCCAGGGATGCAGTGAACAAAGCACAACTTCTAGAGAAAGGTTACATGAAGAAAAGATAGAGATTGCATAACCACACTAGAGGACCAAATTAGATAAACACAACCTAGCGAAGAATACAAGCGGGAGGTTAACTTTGTGTGGCCTAAAGGAGAAACTTAAACAACCCAAGTTAGACTGCGTCCTATTGAAGGATCAAGGATGTTGCATAGAGGGGGTGAATAGGCGATATAAAAAAACTTTACTCTTAAATATGCTAGTGTCAAGCAAGCTTCAGGAAAAGAAAATCTAACAACCTAGCAGTCAAGATACAAGAAACTATTGGGTATGCTCTAGAACAAACCCACGAGGAGACAAGGTTGTTTGTTGTCGAAGTTCGAACCCTTGGCAAGGCTTTACGTCTCCATTGAGGAAGCTTGTCCAAAGACCAAAGCCGGTACCAAAACATGCTCTTTTCTCAAAAGCTTGGTAATGCGAAGTCTCCCTCGATTCTTGATAGCTCTTCACCTTACAGTAGGTGAACTTCAATCTTCACAAACTTCTTGGTTTCTTCATAAGCTTGAAGACTCTCAAGCGACTCCTAACCATCTAGGAGGCATCAACCTCTAAGAATAATAACAACTTGATCTTTAGCATAGAGCTGATCACTTATTTGAATACTCAATGGAAATTCAATTCAAATCATCAAACTTTCTATCTCTCAAAGGAACTCACAAGAAGGCAATAGAGAAGAGAGACAAGGTGTAGCTCTAGATTTAGGACGCAAGCGGCAACCTCTACCTAGGAGGTATATATAGCAGTTCTAAAGAACTTAGCCACTACTCACAAAAGAAACATCGCTTGGAGATTCCGGACAACCTCGCCCGAAAGTTTTAGGATTCAAAAACCAATGACTATATTAGATAAAAATCAGCGCTCGAAGGGTGCCAGTTGGACACACCGAATGATTTAAAACTTCTGGAATATCCTAGATCTGGAGGGTCCGGACAGTGGAAGCTAGGAGGTTCCGAATGATAACAACTCTTCTATCCCGAAACACATTAGTTCGGAGGTTCTAAGCAAGCAAACTAGAGCCAATTTGAATTCTGTGGAAGCATCAGACTAGACCACCAGGCAAGCGAAGACAAAGCACTGGGACAGAAAGAAAATCTTGGCTCAGAAGTTCCAGATGAACTTCACTCGAAAGATCCAGAGGAAGTCAGGGCTTCGGGGCAGAAACCCTATTCACCACTCGAATTGTTAGGATGGACCTCACCCGAAGGTTCTAGATAGTATGAGTTCTTCTGGACAAAAGCAAGGTCCTGGCTCGGAGGTTCCAGACGAACTTCACTTGGAAGGTCTAGACGAAGCTAGATCTTGGGATAGAAGCTCTGTCATCACTTGAATTATCTGGATGAACCTCACCTGACTGTATGAGCTTTTTTGAATAGAGGCATTGAAAGACCTCTAAATGTTCTAGACACACCTCGCTCGAATGATCCAGACCAACACTTAAGGCTTGCAGCATACCGAACTGACTTCGGTTGCCCGGTGAACCCAAAGAAGATCGCCAGTGCTCAGCGCACAACATCTGCGTCCGCATGCTCTATCGAAAGGCTCATACCCGCACACACAAAACTATCGACCACAAAAGCCCAGATGTCTCGGGAACATGTGCCCACCTCCCCTCACTGACACCCAGGCCCATCCGCAACTGGTCCCATCCCCAGCCGCAGACGAGTCTCCGTAGACGTCTCGGCGTCGGCACCCGAACCGTCTCCTCCAACCCCTCCCCGTTACAAATAGCGCCGGACCAAACGCCGTGAGTCGCCAACTAATTTCCCGTGCGCTCGTTGCCTCGCGTCGTGGAGTCGTGCGGCAGTCGCTAGCTTGCTTCCCCGGTTGGACTGCCTCTCGCGTTGCGGCGTCGACGCCTCCTCGCTGCTGCTTCGTTTGCCACCCCCAACTCCTCCCAGATCCGGTACCTATGGCGAGGAACCCGGGCTGCGCCGTCTACATAGGTGAGACCCCCACCCGCTCCCCACCGGTCCGAGGTCCGAATCGCGCGGTACGTTGATCCATGTGCGTTCCCCCCCCTACTTTCTGTTGGCTCGGGATTGAGAGGGGATTTGTGTTGATTTGCGTTGTTTTGTTCGTAAAGTCGTCGCCATTGTGTTTACCCTCTGATTGGTGCCTGGTGCTGTTACTTCTGTCCCCCACAAATTCGGATTTTTAGGACCTGCTGTTGTTGTTTCCCGTCGGTTCGATTCGATTAATAGCTGTTGTTTGCGTTGCATGCGGAGTTCTGGAATTGGTGCCGTGCTCTGGGTGTAGAAGCAGTAGATGATGTTGTTTTGTACGGGCAATTTCCTGGCTTTGCACTCGAATTTGGCATTATATTGAATAGAATTGAAATTGCGAAGTGCGTTTCGGGTAGGCTCCCGTGATTCTTATATTGGACTGATGATTTCGTGCTTTAGATGTTTTAAAGCAGGCCCTTACGATTTGGTTCCTGTATATTTACTATTTACCCTCCTAGTTGCATTTTAGCCAACTAATTAATTTAACTGGCATGCTGATTTCCTTGAGCGGAAATCATTTCTTGGTGTTGTGCTCTTGGCTAGTTGCTGGTATTTGGGAATTTATAAGGAGGGATACAGAGAAAATAAGGGTAAAGGCAAATATTTACGAAACCAAATATTATAGCAAACTGAACGTGTTTAATTCTAACAAGGTTAAATGCTCATATAGATAGGGGTTTAGGTGTGCCAATAATAATAATAGAGTTGTGAGAGCTATGACCATCATGGAATCATGTTTACGGTTCATCGAGCCAGAGATAGAATGCCTTTTTTCCCCTGAACTTAGCAGTTGACAACTTGACGTCATCAAAGTAATTCACCACAACTTCACGAACCATGGTTTTCAAAAGACATTGTTTTAAGGTAGCAAATGAATATGCTTTCGGGTCAGGGGATTCAGGGATTTTGTTTACATTTAACTAAGTGGAATAAGATAGTGTCATTTGATTAGGCTTAGCTAAGCAAATTAATAGGGCTTGAGCTCTGTTTCTTTTCGAGTTGAGCTCAAGTATTTAAGGACTTAAGGGGTTGGAGTAATGATTTTATTCCTTGCATAGTTCTGATGCGAGGAGTATGGAAAAGTCGCAAGCAAGTTAGCTTTTACTGTTTTTTCCTTTGTTTGCCCAGTAAATGATCTCAGTTTGTCGGTTGCTTGATTTGGTGGTCTACCCATAGTTTTAAAACCTAGCCAGACCGGTGGTTCCAACTGGAGAAAACCAGACTGGATCCTGGACCGGTCCAGTTTATACTTTCAATCATTCTGACAAAAAAACCAGAGAGAAGTATTGTTTTATTCCCTGCATTAGAATGCATTTGAACTCCCTGCCTCCTTCGCACAGCCCCACGCAAACCATCTGGGCTAAGTTGTTTTGCTGCCCAATAATGGGAAAGAGAGACTATATTGATGCATATTAGTTGGTAATTGCCACTACCATCCACCTTTTTCACTTGTTTTTATTAATGAACATTAAAACGTGTTGAACTGCTGGTCCTACTGGTAAGCCGGCTTTAGGAATGGTGCACCAATTAATGGGCGTGTCCGGTTTGGTTGACATTCGGTTTTGAAAACCATGAGTCTAGCTGCTCTATGGACTTTCTCAGCAACGCTGTGCGTAGCATCATGTGTATATTATACTCTTCAGATCCAAGTTTTTGTCATGGCTGATTGTGTTGTGGTGAACTAGTTCTAGTAGTTTTTGTTGATTGTTACGTCACTTTGCCTCTTGTTTTTGTATGCCTAAATATAACAAAGTGTTCACTTGTATTTTATTAATTCTCCAACTGTATTTTTCTTAAATAGGTAACTTGGATGAAAAGGTTTCTGAGAGGGTTTTGTATGAGATTCTTATTCAGGTAGGTCGTGTAGTAGACCTACACATACCCCGTGACAAGGAAACTAGTCGGCCCAAAGGTTATGCTTTTGCTGAGTACGAAACAGAGGAGATTGCCCAGTATGCTGTTAGGCTATTTTCTGGCCTTGTTCGGCTTCATAATAGAACACTTAAATTTGCGGTGCGTTTCTTTTGCTCCCTGCTTATCTAATTTGTTTTAGTATAGTAGGATTGTACTGTGTTGTTCTTATGGTATGGTTTGTTCTGTACTGCGTTACTTTGTGTGACTGGTTGATTCTGGGTCCAACCTGATGTAGTTGACTAGTTGAGCTTTTTGCTGTTAGATTTGTATTTATATAGTAGCAAAAGACTGAACCCTGAAATTATCCCCTTCTTTTGACAGATTTCCGGGCAAGACAAGCCCTCTTCAAATGGCAATATTCCTGTAACGCCTAAAATGAACCCTATACCACTACCAAATCCACCTCAACAAATGAGATCTAGTGATACTCCCATGTCACACCATAGAGTGGTTAATGGTAGGATTGCAGGCTATGGTGGTGTTTCTCCAAATCATTCTTATGATTTCCACTCTCAAGGTGAGAGAATTTCCTTGGTCCTTTGAAATTTGAGACATGTTATGTGAATTTTGTATTAAATGATTTGATTCCCTTTTTCTCCAGCATCAAGTGGGGTAGCAAGTAGAGGATTAGATGATGGTACGTATGAGTATAGTAGACGTGTGTTTGGTTCTGTTCTGGATGATGTTAGCCGTCGAGCTGCCAAGCAACCAGTTCCATATCCATCCTACTAGCACATTGAGCTCCAGTGAATGTAACATCGGCCAGTAAAGCCATTCTACCATCAGCCCTTCTGTAATGTCATCTGCGTACTCGCTCTTGCATGTAAATATGGCTTATGGTAGGGCATATTCTTGTCTTTCTTGTTATTCTGTTGTTTTCTACATTGTAGTCAGATTTGTCCCTGCTGGTTAGGTTCCATGTCATGCCCTAGTGATAGGATCTTTCCTCCACTAATTTGGCTGCACTGAGAATTACTTTGGTTACAGGGATGGGTTGGCAATTTGTTCTCAGTTGTTGTCTAAAATATTTAAGCTAATGTGTTTTTTGTGTTTCACATCTAAGTTGGATCTGTATTATGTTGGACATCAGAGCTGGTTAATTTATTGTCTACTCGTTACAGAAAGAAATGCAGGAAACCTGCCCTGTATCCTAAAGTTATTTATGAATATGTGTTTTTGATATAACTTGTTCACTTGAGCAATATTTGTATAGCAGCCACACACATTCATTGTCACTGGATCCAGCATTGGCTACCTCTGGCTCTGGAGTGATCGAGCTGTACATTTTCTATTACTTGCTGCCGAGGTGCAGCTGCTGTTATTCCCTGGTATGACTTAGTGTTCCTGTTGGCTGTGGCGAGGGGAGTTGGTGCTACTGGATTTCTCCACTGGTAACATTTATAGTATTTATTGATGATACATTTGCGGAGTTACAAATTTGTCGGTCCCTGTTTTACTCCCAAGAATTCAAAATGGACCAGTTGCTACCTGTTGCGCATCAGGTTGGCCTGGAAGCTTCGTGCTTGTTGGCTGCGACTGCTCAAGAAAATTCACAACATTGATCGGAACGGTACACAACAAACTCAAGATTCAGGAATGATCAGAGTTGCACCGTTTCTCGCATTGTCTTAAACCACTGAAGATGTTTAACTTGTTCCTATTAGCTTGGGTTGCTTGAACTATTGGTGTTCATGTAGAATTAGAATTAGTATAAGATATGAAGAACTGTGCTGCCAGGAACTAGTTGATGTGAAAGCCAGCTCATTTTAACCACAAGCTTCTGAAATCCAGTTGAGGGGCCTGGGTGTTACTGCGTGCAGATCTGGACCTTTGTTACAGATTCTGCCTGCCTGGTGTCTGCAGTGATAAAATCGGGGGACTATAGGTATGAGAAAAATGCAATATGCTGCGCATCCTGGTGGTTTTTGACAGTTTTATGGCTTATATCCGATTCCAGGTGCTGTGGTGGTTGATTCATACGTTCTGCACAAGGTAGCCTCCATTGCGGAGGTGGCAAATGTAGTGGTACAAGGGACGAGCCCTACGGTGGCCTGGCTGGTGTGGTAGTGATGCATCTGGTTGTTGGAAATTAGTTGGAACTACCCTGAGGTCCCCTTCTGGAACGGGATCTTTTTTGTGACAAAAGACCCTTGGGTCCAGCTTTTTATAGAAAGCATTAACAAAGATACGAAGAGTTTAGCCGGGGATAGCAGCATCGGTTTACAGCCTTAAGGGAAGCAAGAACTCGAGACTATCACCACACAAAAACCAATTTAGCCAACACAGGCCAAAGTTGGAGAAGCATTGTCGCTCACACTTCTAAAATCTGTAGCCTAGTCTCCTCCGAGCTCAACTTCTCCTAATGCTAGAAAAAAGGGAGTTTTATAGAGAGACGCACATTAGAAAGTAAGAGCAACTCCAGCTCAGCCCCTATCTGGCTTGGCAATTGCTAGATTTGCCGATTTTTGGCAAAACCGTGCTCCAGCCAGCTCGCCATCCGCCCTCCCCATCTTTAGTGCTCGGCATCTACTCCCTCTAGTTTGCCACATGCACAGAATGCACACAGCTCGGCATCCACCAACCGCTCCCTCTTGCGCCCCTCATGTCCCTCCTCTGTCGTGGAAAGCTCCGTCATGCCAACACCCACACGCCCCTTCCCCTACTGGCGGAATCTCCATCAAAGTTGCCACGCCACGTTGAGGTTTGTCCCCTGCGGGCGTCGTCTCCATTGTCGTTCCGTCGCTGCTTCCTTGCATCCACGGCCGTCGAACCTAATCGTGAGGGTTCGGCCCCTCCACCGCCACCGTGTGGAGCTAGTGCGGCCTCCCCTGATGTCGCGTTGGTAAGGAAGAGGGGGATGGGAGGAGGGGGGAGAGGGACTCACCGGGGTTAGGTTGTTGCGGTCTCCCTCGCTATTGCCTCGGTGAGGACGAGGGGGATGGGAGGAGGGAGGAGGGGGCTCAACAGGGTGGGGCTGCTTTGGCCTCCCCTGCCGCCGCCTTGGTGAGAAAGACGGGGATGGGAGGAGGGAGGATAAGGGAATCTCCGAGGGGGGTGGGGGACGGGGATCTCGTCGGGTGGGGCTATTGTGGCCTCCCCCGCCGCCATCTCAGTGAGGACAAGGGAATCTTCGAGGGGGGGGATGGGGATCTTGCGGGGGTAGGGCTGTTGCGGCCTCCCCGCCACCGCCTCGGTGACGACGAGGGGGATGGGAGAAGGAAGGACGGGGGGACAGGGGTTCTTCGGGGGGTGGGGGCGGGGGGATTGCAGCTGGGGATTTGATGGATCAAGGGGTGCTGGGGAGGGGAACCCGTAGGGGATATCCGGTGGTGGGGATAGGATCGAGGATGCCAAATTCAAGACGAAATTGAGAGAGATAGAGGGGAATTGAGAGACATAGGCTAATTGAGAGAGCAAAGAGCTATTGTTGCATGTTACTACAATTGAGAGACGGAGGGGAATTGAGAGAGACAGAGAGTAATTAAGAGAGGAAAACTAGTTGATATTGTTCCATGCTACTACAATTGAGATATAGAGAATAATTGATCATAACATATGTGCTATTTACTATTGTTCTATGCTATCTCATTTTGTTAAATTTGCTATTGTTTAGAGCAACAATTGAATGTGTAAATTCTACTATAATTGTAGGGTGTCATAATGGATGGTTACTTGAACTTGTTGAGCTAGGCAAATAATAATCAACTTTGGGATGAGAGTTAGTTAGCTAGCCCACCTAAGGAACAACAACTGCCAATTGTAGAAGCTACTCTGTTTTTGAAACCAACTTCCAAGCGATCAACAAGTTTCAACGAGAAGGAAGACAATATGTTGGTGCTGGCATGGCTAAATATTAGTAAGGATGCAGTACATAGGAATGAACAATCGAAGAGTACTTATTGGAAGAGAATTCATAATTTCTTCTACAGGCACAAGGACTTCGAGTCAGATAATGGATCAAATCCCTCATGCACTGTTGGTCTACTTTTCAAGAACAGGTTAGTAAGTTCTATGATGTTATGAAAGGATTCTGAATATGAGGCAAAGTGGGATGACAGACAATGACAAAGTATACAACTTCTTTTCTTCAATTTGGTTTTTAACTTTATATGTTTGCTGCAATTTTAATATGATGTATTCACTTGTGCTGATTATTCAGGCATTGAAAGTTTACAAGTTAGAAGAGAAGAAAGCATTCGGCTTCTTGCATTACTGGAATACTTTACACCTCCATCCAAAGTAGACTGAAAGGTTATCTCAGAAAAAATAGAACACAATTTCCAATTCAAGTTCGGGTACGTCAACTCCTGGAACCAACTCAAGTTGATATGATGGAGTGGAGGATCATACTCCATAAAGTGAGCCCATGCAAAGGCCGCTTGGTAGGAAGGGGGAGAAATAACGACAATGGCGAGGTAAAAGTTATAGCTCTCTAACTGATAATCTTTACATGAAAGCATTACAAAATATTTGGTCAAAGAAGAAAGAGGTGAAGGACATGAAAGAGCTCCTTAAGAAAGAGCACTATGATCGAAATTATGCACTAGAAGTAGAGATAATGGCAAATGAGAAGAAAATGATTGAAGTAAAAAGAAAGAGCTAGAGTTCAGGACAAGGTTGGAAGATGAGGTAATATTATAGTTTGATGTCTTGGTGCAATCTTGGGTTAAGATGCTTCATTTATTTGGGCTATTATGTTATTTTATTGTACGGACTATTGTGTTGTATGAACTATATTGTTGCATGAACTATTATGTTGTACGAAATATTGTGTTATATGAACTAGTACGTTGTATGAAATATTGTATACTGCCTGAAGATATGCTATTGTACTACATTATTCAAACTGCATACATAATTAAAAAAATATACCCCTCCATAATAAAAAATAATACATGATAGCTACCAACTACACTATTAAAACTGCATATACATAACTTAATACACTAAACCCCTTCACATGTGATCAACTAGATCATCTTCAAGTTAGAAGTGAGTTTGCCTATTTCTAATATCATGATAAGTTTGAATAAACTCAAACAGTTCAGGCGAGGGCCCATAAGAAGCTATCACATTTTCTCACATGGTCGTAATTCAAGTCTTTCAGCCCTCCTCCCGCTCATTTTTAGTTATCATATTATGTATAATGACACAAGCTGTCATGACATGCTAGAGTGTGTTTTGATACTAAAATTGAGCTCGTCCATGAACAATGGCAAAACAAGTTTGTAGAACTCCAAAAACTCGTTCAACATCATTTCTAACTGCTTCTTGAGCTTGCGCAAAATATTTCTTCTTATTAGCTTGTGGAGCTCTTCACAAATATGGCCCATTTTAGATATATGACATCTGCCAGGTAATACCTCATCATATAATTGTGACCATTGATGGTATAGTTAACTTCTAAAGTTTGTCATTCGGCTTCTAGTAACGGCTTGTAGTATGATAGTGGGCTTGTGCGCATGGCTGGTATACATAACTTACCATACTGCAGGGCAATTTTGCCACTTTCAATGTCGGACCCCAGATTCCATAACGGAGAGCGTTAGGAATAATCACCCGCTAAGTCGGAGCTTCAACCCCGACCTCAACTCACGGATGTCAAATCCGAGAGGAGTAGAGTGATATGGCACCGAATCGCCCGAGACGTCAACCCCAAAGCTTACTCCGGCAAGCTGGCGCACAGAGCAGTAGGGTGATATAGTCTCCTCACTCCTTCCCACTGAGCCGGAGCATCAACCCCGACCTCGTCCCGGCAAATGAATGCACGGCTGGAGTAGGGTGATATAGCTCCCAACATCTCAGTGGAGAGTCGCTTCACAGGGGTGACTAAACTTAATAGCTCTACGATATAAAACCTGAAATCCTCCCTGCATCACGTACTTCAATCATACACGCATTGCACATGGCACAGGGGGAAGAACAAGCCAGTACCATCACAGAGACTCTACGACCGAAACAGCAATAATACTAACTGTTCCGAAACTTAACAACATATATACATACCAAAAGGTATTCACATCGCGGAAGGTTACGTTGGCTGAGAAGCCTAAAGGTCGGGCCAAAATAGCGGCAGAAATAACCAGGCTGCCGAACCCTGGGCAGGATCACTGCCTGGGATCCCCAGCGACTAGTCGACATCGGGATCGAACTCAACGTAGAAATTCTCCGCTGCGGGAGCGGTTTCCTCTGCACACAAATCATCAACGAATGCAAGATGAGTACAAAATGTACTCCGCAAGACTTACAGGGGAAAATAATAATAGATGCATCAGGTATCAAGAAGGGGCTATTTGTGGACTATTTTGCAGAAAGCTAATTTTGTGTCTTTGAAAATACCTGTAATAGATTGAAATCCGTCTACTGGAATATTTTGTAAACGAGATGAGCTGAAACTGCATAGCAAAACTTAAAGCAGACCATCGAGCACACGAAACCCTCGATCCTTTCTCGACCACCAGGGAGAAATCGATCGCTAACCCACATCCTTAGAGTTGGTCAATTTTAGATTGAGGTTATATTTGTCTAATTCGACGCAGGTAATTACCAAGCTGTCCATAACCGCGGACACGGCTATTCGAATAGTTTAAACCCTGCAGGGGTGTACATCTTTATCTACACGTATCAACCGTCTCTTAGTGCTACCGAGTACACACTTTCACGAGGTGTGCTAGCAGAGGGTGGTTGAACACGACCTTTACAATGTTTTCGACTTAGGCATGAGCCGCCCTAATAGGCTAGTCCGCGAACGACAGTTCGGCCGCTACTTCGACGCGGTCCTACTAGTTGTGTCAGGTGATACATCCCCGGTCCCGGACCGTGTGTAACCCTCACTCCTATATTGTTGCAGCACACCACCTTCTCATTTTTCACGCACCCAAATCCACGAAAACGGCAAACTATGCGGCTCATCACCTAAATCTAGACAAATTATTCAGTCGGGGGTGGCCCATATACACCCGTGTAGTAGTACGCGAAATCTTGGGTCAATGTACGCCAGAAACCGGTCCTTGTGGGATTAACGAGACAACCCACCATGCTCCCAGCATGGCCTCTCGTCGATGCCCGATTTGAGATTAGTCAGGTTTATTAAGCACATCCCGGTGAACACCCACCAAATCCGCTAACCCATCCAGAGTGTGTTTTGTCTGCCATCCCAGGAATTATGACTTCTACACAGCTAAGCATGGCTAAGCATCATTAGCTATATAAGCAATATCAACACAAGTAATTCACTCTAAATAGGTTGGGAGGGTCGGTGGTGTTGATTGAGTGACAAAGTAATTCTTTATGCAGAGGATAGGGCTAACCTTAACATAAAATATAAGTTGATCGCATGCAATACGGATTTAAAAACAAATAGTAGATTTGAAAATAATGGGATATCCGCAATATGGTCAAAGGGGGGGGGCTGCTTGCCTTGCTGTTCCGCTATTAGGTTCTATTCCTGCTCGGAATCACACTCGTCGCGATCCTCCGGTCCTATCGGACGAACGAAAACACAGAAAACAAGCGCAGTGTGAACACCACGATGATGAACTTCAGCATGAGATGCAATGTATGCCATGAGCTAGAGGATTCGAAATGCAAGCTAACGCAACTGGAATCAGGTTAATCGGAGTCCGGACGCTTGAATTATCGCGATCCGAATTTCTCCGGGGGTTCGGGGAAAACCCTAATTTAAGTTCTTCGACGTTTTCATCTTTTCTAGCATGCAAACATGGATGAATACGATGTAATTGAATAGCTCTCGCTTCTCTGAACATTTTGATGCATCATTTGCAATTTTCTGAGTTTGGATAAATTTTCTACGAAATTAACAAGATTTAAATCAATTTAAACCCCTTTGTTGTATTTTTCTCAGAAAGAAATACATTGATTCTTTTTGCGACTCAACTAAACCCTAGCTACAGAGAAGGACAAGTGGGTCCCTTGGGTCATACCCATATTCTTTATCTTTAAACTTTTCTCAAATTCTGGTTTGTGGGGCCCAGCTGTCATACTCACAGATTCAAATAGCTTATTAAATACACTGCTAAGTATTCATAACAGTAATTAAACTGTCGGGTTAGCCATAAATACCAATCATCAGAGTTAATTGACACATTAATTACAGCTGATAACTAATGCACTACTAACTAAACCCTAACTAACTTAATTACTCTACTGACCTAACTAACCACATAACTACTAACTAATTACCTAACTAAACTCACTAACCCTATTAACCTAACTACCCTAACAGAATACAACAGTAAGCCGCAACATTAAATTCACTGACTACTAATTAACTAAGCATTAGCTTTTAACACACTCATCTAACTAACTAACTACTCTAACTAATTACTAACCTATGCCCTAACTGAAAATAACAGCAACACGCAGCATTAGCTAAACTGGATACAAAAATTAATCTACAGCATTTACCCTACAGCAATTAGCCCTAACTAACTACCAACTTAACCAGCTAACCACCTAACCAATTAATTAACCTAACTAACCAACTAAATTAACTAATAAAACTAACTCCAACCGGCTGTCTGCATGGGCATTAAGCCCTAACTAATATAGCTAACTCCTAACCTAACCAGCTACCCATCAACTAACCTGCTAACTTAACTAACTAATTACTTAACTAATTTTATGCCCTAACCAATTAACAGCAAGCAGCAGCAAAATATATTGGCTAACTAGACAACTAATCCAGTCCTTAGTGTGGCCTGAGGGCACTGGTGGCCGGTCGGCTTGGGAGGCGGGGTGCCGAGGCGTGGTAGCGGTGAGGCTCACCGGCGGAGCTCCGAGGTGGCGGCGAGGAGCTTGGTGAGGTGGAGCCGGAGGGAGGCGGTGCTTGGGTCGGGTGACCGGATGGAGAGGAGGTGGAGGCGCGGCGAGGCCGGGACGAGGCAGCACGGCGACGTCGGGATCGAGGCGACCGGCGGCGAGGAACCGGGCACCGGGGCAACGTGGCGGAGGTCGACGACGGGGGCGGGGCTCCGAGGCGGCGAGGTGCGGGTTGGCTCCGGGTAGCGCGGCGAGGAGGCAGCACCGAGGTGGGGGATGGCGCACGGGGGCGAGGTCGTCGGACGGGGCGGCGGAGCTGGACCGGAGCAGCCACGGGGTGGGGGCGGAGCTCCAAGGCACGGCGGCGGTGGCTCCCTGTGGCGGTGACGCCCGGCGGTGAGGGAGCACGGGGAGCGGGGAGGAGCAACCGAGCGAGGTGGCGGCGGCCGGTGTTGGTGGGGGCGCTCGGCGAGGAGGTGGCGGGAGGGAGCTCGGCGGCGGGGTGGACTTGGGCGGCCGGCTCGGACGGAGAAGGAGCAACCAGCGGTGGGGGAGAAAGTGGAGGGGAGAGGGGGCGCGACGCAGCCGAGGGAAAGGGGTTTAGGGGAGGCCGGCGGGGCGACCGAGAGAGGCGCGGGACAGGCGGGGCGCGCCACGCGGCTGCCATGGGGGAAGGGAGGTGGCGCACTCGGGTGAGAGAGAGTGGGGGATGGTGGCGTGCGGGAGAAGGAGCCAGGAGGGAGAAGAGGGCACCGGGTGGGCCAAGCGGGCCGGGAAGAAGATGGGCCGGGGGAAGGAAGGCCCGGTCGGGGGGGCGGGGGATTTAGAATAGGTTTTCTATTTTGAAATTTCTTTTTAATTTCTGTTTTCTTTTTGTTTCTTCCTTTCAAACTAGCTGCAACTCAAACAGATTCGAATTTGCTTTGAAAATTTCAAACCTATTTAGGTTTTGCTCAATTTTCACCTTGGTTTCTTGTCTACTTTGAATATGATTTCCCATTTTAATTAGGTTTGCAACCTTTCCTTTGGATTCAAACCCTAATTTCAGAAGTTTTAATTTAACTCATGCGATGCCATGCTATGATGCACAATCAAAAGGAGGATTAAAAATGGGGATGTTACATTCAATGCATGCAATCAGTGCTCCACAGCATTCAGAGAAAACCTTTTTCCTCTCCAATTACAAGTAATCTAGCAGTGTCATTATCATTCAAGGATCTCATGTACTCATCTTTAAACACTTTAACAATAACTTTGACAAAGCTTTTAAGACTATAACAGTACTTTTCCTAATTCGAATATAATCATTCGTGGCATTAATTGGTACTACATAAGTTAGCAATCTGAATGCTGCGATAGTCTTCTGCAAATGAGACAACCCAAAATGTACAATTATTTCTCTTTTCTACACAAAATAGTCATCAGGCCTTCTATAGCTTGCTCTGCGAAAATATAGAGAACGGGTCATTCTAAACCTGCACCAAAAAAAAACAATGAGTTGTACACAAGAGGGCACACAAATAAAGCAAGAAAAACATATGAACTACATACAAACTTACGCTGAAAGATAGTTCGACCGTAGGTAGGAGCATCTGAAAAGAAGTCTTGATATAGCCTAAAATGCCCGGCTTCTCTATTGTGATTAATTACATGACATCTCAGCACAGAATCGCCATGACTAATTCATAAGCTCATATTGATTATGTGCTATGTGTAATGCTACTAGAATGAGTTCATCATCGCCATCCAACGATGACGACGATAAAAAATCCAAAAAAGATCGACGACTCATTTCATGGTGATAGAGGAGGAACAAGGCGAATGGCTTGGATAAGGAGCCAAGCAAATGAACTTGTATATACATACCGAAAAAATATAGCTGTTAAAAATATAATTGTTGGAAATATAGATGTTAAAAACAGTAGTTGAAAATTTAGTCGTTGAAAAAATTATGTTAACTACAAAATATTAATAAAGTATAGGTGAATTAGAATATAAGAAGCGAATTTATGAAGTCAGTTAGAACGTACAGAGAAATAAAGAGAAAATCTTTTGAAGAGACTCCTTATATATAGAGATATAGAGCGCGATATATAGCAAGCCGATTAGAATCGCTCTAGCAACTCTATTTTGAAAAACTAGCTCACTCCTTGTTAGCCATAAGGCCGACCACAACACCGATAAAACTACTCGTTTCAACCTTTTTGCTTTCCAGCCTGCCAGACCAACAACCTCACAGAAGTAATCTTCAAAACTAGAGGGCGACATAGTCCATTCAAAACAATTACGTAAAACACACTTTGGGACACCGGAACATGATATGCTCAATACTTCCCTCAGCAACACATAGTTCACAGTATCTCTCCTCCCCGCCTCCCTGCTGTACATCCCTGCTGATTGGTAATATCATAGAGATCAGGGAAACATACTCAGAATGAACATTTGCCAAACCAACACTACTCCCAAAAAAAAATCTGCACCGAAATAGAACCACTCTTTTAACTCCACGCATATCTCTCCGCAACTGAGAGCCACCTCCAAAACTAGATTAGAAAAAGCTCGGGTGTTGAAGATCCATTTATGTAGAGTATCCATAAAACCCAGATCTGCATAATATTTAGTACACAAATCACTCCACTTCATCATATGATACCTCTTGCCCAACCCTTCCCAATAGAATCTACTACATAATGAGTCACTTGACATGAACCTTTTCAGGAAGCAAGTAGACGCCCATTGTATACAAAGGTAAGTTGATAGACATGAACTCAATAACACTGCTCTCACACCATAAGATAACTGGCCACACTGCCATGTAGCTAATTTCTTCTCAACATTTTCAGTAAATCCTTGAAAGCTTGCTAATCCAACTCTATCACAACTAATTGGTAGACCTATATACTTCATGGGAAACGACCCAGTTAGACAAATCTCTTGTGCGTCCACCTCTGATATTCCCACTGTGTACAACTCACTATGTTGATGATTGATCTGTCATACCAGACATCTTTTGAAAACAGTACAATAGAAACTTCACAGCTAAGATTGAGCGAGGATCATTATTTACGAACAACACAATACCATCTGCATACTGAAAATGTGTTACCACCCTGAATTAAGTGTGAGACAACCTCTAATTGCCCCATTATCTCTAACTAAGTGTAGAACAATAGAAAGGGCATCTCCCACTAGATTAAACAATAGGGGAGAGAGTGGGTCCCCTTGTCTCAAAAGTCCTGAAAAATTCAGTTTGCTCTCCATATACTAACCTTTCCATCCTCAATTAACTGTCTAATCCAACCTTTTGATGGAAACCCTTCCAATACCTCTATTAAAAAGGGCCATCGTACTCTATCATAGGTTATATCAAAATCTAGCTTGAGAATAATTTCAGCTTGTTTTTTGACTTTCAACTCATGCAGGACCTCATGAAGAACTAGACAACCTTCCAAAATCGATCTACCAAGAATAAATGTTGTTTGCTCCTTACTAATCACTGTTTTAGCTACTGGATTCGACCTTCTAGTATGCACCTTTGTCAAGATCTTCAAGCTCAGATTCAGAAGACATATCGGTCTATAGTGCCTAATGGTATTTGCATCTCTTACTTTTGGAATCAATGATATAACGCCATAATTCAGCCTCCCCAAATTCAGTTCATCTCTGTATATCATATCTAGCCTTTTTTTCATCTCTAATCTCAGATAAGGCCAAAATTCTTGTATAAACTGATTGGGAAGCCGACAGGACCAGGAGTTGTATTGTCTTCTGTCGGTTTTAAAGCAGCTTCTAGCTCTTCCATAGTAAATCAGCTCTGAATTTTCTAACTCAGTCACTCTTAAGTCTCTTGCCAAATTGAATCGGCCAAATGAAAAGATACAAACTGTTCTCTACCAAATAAAGCCTTATAGTACTGAACAATGTGTGCTCTCAGCTCTTCTTTAGTGGTCAAAACTACATCTCCAACTTCCAGGGAATAAATCAGATTGATTTTTTCTTTTACGCCCATTTGCCTTTTTATGAAAGTAAGAAGTATTAGCATCACCTTTCAATAGCCACTGTTCCCACCACTTCTCCTCCAAAAAATTTCTTCCGTTTCATAAGTCTCCATCAATTGGTCCTCTAACTGATATCTCGGTTCCCACTCTTCCACAGACAGATTGGACGCATCAGCTCTAGCATCCAGCACAACCAAATTATGCAGAATGTCTGTTTTGGCCCTCCTTTGCTCACTGAATTCATTCCTCCCCCATCCTTTCAAAAATTTCCTCAGGTGATATAGCAAATTATGCCAATAATCCTGAACATTAGATTGAGTGCGAGATGGCCATTTGCTCAGAACTGTAGCCGCAAAATCATGAGTTTGTAACCAGTGAGGTTCAAAGTGAAAAACTCTCTCCACCACCACTCTACCTTCACCTGAATCAAAAATGAGAGGACAGTGATCTGACCCCTCTCCAGTAATACTAGTTAACATAGCTCTAGCAAACTGGGATTCAAAAGGTTCATTGATCAAAACTCTATCTAACACCTCTCTAACAGGATTCTGTTTGTTCGTCCATGTGAATTTAGAACCAGCTAAATGTAATTCTTGCAATTCCAGATCAGCAATAAACGAATAAAACATCTCCATTCGAGTTCGACCACCACTCCAGACGTTTTCTCATGTGAGAGACGAATTATATTAAAGTCACCCACCATCACTAATGCACTAGAACAACTCTGAATTTTCAGTCAACTCTGCAAGGAATTCTGCTCATCGACTTTGATCCATTGGTCCATATAGATTAATTACTTCAAAAACAAAGTTGTCTCAGTGAGCAGTAAGCCTAACATTCTGGAAAAATTCAACTACATCTCCAGGCAAACCATCTAAATTATCCTCCTTAACTCCAATGAGCATCCCTCCAAATGCACCTACCTGAAGGCAACACAAACCAACAAACCAGCAAAACGGTAATCCATCTCCAAAATTACTCAACTCTCTGTCAGTGAACATTTCTTTCTTAGTTTCTTACAGACACAAAACATCCACCTTATGCTGCAAAAAATCAACTCTGAGACTTGCTTGCGACGCACTGACACACCCAAACCTCTCACATTCCAGTAAGCAATCACTGTCACCGAGTTTTACTTGACTTGCCCCCCTTCCTCTTTTTCAGCCCTTTTTCTTTTCTTATGCGATCCCTGTGAGTTCGCTAACTCTTAACTATTCAACCAATAGAATCGGAACCAACTCTCTATCAGAATCCCTTCCATGAAGATTTCTTTTCAAATTTGAACTCCGTCATAACTGCTCTTCCTGTGCTACAGAGACTGTTGTACATGGCATGGCATCATCCTCTTTTGCCTGTTGCTTAGCCTTCTCCATAGCCTCATACAACACAGCCTGTGCATGTTCACGAACCTTAATAGTAGCTATGTTCTTGTCTACTCTGTTTGCAAGCATAACAGAATGAAGGATTTGAGCACTGCGCTTAGTGATGTCCCTCTTGGTTGCACTTCTAGCATTTGACCGCCCCTCCAGCCTTCTGATTCTGTCGAGTCACCTCTTTACCAGTGCCCAGATCACGGCGAGCGACAAGAGTACGCGAACCGTCCTCGCGTCGATCCCCCTGCTTGCCATCTCCCCAGCCGCGCTCCTCTTGCCGGCGGCCCCCTTCCCAACCTCCATCTCTACCCATATCACTCTGCCCACGAAGGACCTGCTCACGACGTAATCGCGGGCGCAATTCCTCTTCCTCCAGTTCCCTCAGATCTCGCTCATCCCATGACTCGTGCTCCTCTTCAACCCGCCTCTTCGTATTCCGGGACTGATCAAATCCCCGAGCCTGGAAGCGTCGATCCATCTGCCCAAGCTTCGCAACCTCTACAAAAGACGGCGACCCAACCAACCGGGAACGAACACGACGAATCTTAATCGCTCGATGTCTAGATCCCGCGACCTCCGCCGCCGTCGCCGGGAACCCTAGTTCTAGTGTGAGCTTATGACCTTTGGGGATCCACAGCCATTTTATGTGTCAATTTGGGCTAAGTACGAGTAAACACGGTCCATATTTCCATATTGGGCTGTAGCCCATGACCCACTACCAACCAACCCCGCTGACCGAGTCAACTCGGGTTCCCGCGAAGTCACCAGCTCTGCCGCAACACACGACCTCGATGCCGCCTCTAATGGCGGTGCTCTCGCAGCGAGCCACCCATCTGCATCAAGTGAAGAAACAGGGAATCAACGGTAGCAGGCGACAAAATCTTCACAAAATCAAACCCATCTCCTCGATGCACCAAATCGGACGAACTCTCACATCTCACCTCGCTCAAATGAAGAAACAGGCAATCGACGAACGAATTCACTGGACGAACAACTCCAGAGACGAACTCGAGCGCGGTGGCGGTAGCGAACTTCCAGTCTCCAACACGGGCAAGGCATGTGCCCTTTCGCCATGGTCATGTGTTGGAAGCGGTGGGAACTGCCGCGAATTGAACTCTATCACCGTGGATGACGCAGATGCACCTCCCTGTCTCAAACCCACCACCCCCAAAGACCAAGAAATTAGAAACTTTGTTTAAGGAGTGTTTGATTGAGCTATAACTTATCTAAAAACAGCTGTGGACAGTCTGCTGTGAGAAAACTATTATAGGAAGCTAGAGTGTTGTTTGGTAAACTGGCTATTGGAGTTGTGGTTGTGAGTGAAGATGTCTGAAATGCTCCTAGGTTGCTGTGAGCTTTTATATGTGTTGATTTAACTTTAATTAGCAATTTGTATGTTGTTAATCTGTATATGGACCTATTTTTGAGCTGGTTGAATGTAGATGACAAGTTTTGCACGTACTTACACATGTAAAATCAATTCATGCTAATTTAGCTAAAATAGCTATTTTTAACCGTGAAAGGCATGTATATGTAAACATGAAATTGATCATGCACACAAATACAATGTCAATCATAGTTGAAAGTAAGACATGAATCCACAAAATAAAATATTCGTTGATACATTGACAACACACTAAGGAAATTTTATTATTTTGCTATCATCAAGGAGTTAGCAATTCTATCACGGAAGGTGTTCATGTCGATTGTGTCAAGTCTAGCTAGAATGCTCTCCTCTTGTAGTGGTACTAATCCTGGTTCCACTACGAGAATATAGTCTTCATCTTCATCACACTTGTCGAACTCATTGTCGCGTAGCTATCCCTGATAAAATAATGAAGCGACATACAAGCAATGATAATATTTTTTTGTCTACAAAGTTTAAAACTTGGGACAGCCTTCAAAATATGCCATTTTGCTTTAAAGACTCCAAATGAGTGTTGAATAACATTTCTAAGGGAAGAGTGAGCATGATTGTACACCTCATACTTCCTTCTCGGTATCTGTCCACGATGAAATTTCGGTAGGTGGTACATCTGGCCTTTGTAAGGAGCAACGTATCCATTCCTATGTGGATACCCAGAATCGACGAGGTAGAATTTTTCTGTAAAACTGAAAAAATTTAGCCGTAGCAAACAACATTGGAATCAAAATAATTTATGATTGCATAGATAAATTGATACCTGCAGGAAGTGTAGGAAACCAATGTACATACTTCACCAAGCTGTCATTTAAGATCCTTGTGTCATGTGCCGAGCTAGGCCAACCCGTCACAAAAAAAATAAACCTCATGTCAAAGTCAAAAATTGACATCATATTTTAAGATGTAAACCCATGCTGACATGTGTGGTTAACAACCTCTTCCGTCGGCACTTCAACTGACATGTATGAACCATCTATTACATCAATGGCACCTTTAAAATGAGCCAAAAGCGATCTTTTTTAATTTTTTCGTGCACGGTTGTGAAAGAAGGATCTCTAGGTCTTATGTTATGTTATGCTAATTTACACAAGCATTTCAACATGATGATGAGTAGTATACAACTACTAAATACGACAACAATATCCGTATACGAATACGCAAAAACCTAGAAATATCCTAATTACCTGGAAAAATTGTACTTCGGAGAAGGATTCTAGATCGATAAGGAAACCACCCATAGGTATCCGGAACTCCTTAAACTAGGCAGTCAATCCCGATGTTTAAGGATGATGGAGTCCTACTCGGGGACGAGTCCGTATCTCTTACGATATGGTAATACCCTCTATAAAAAGACCCCGATGGCCTTAAGAGAAGAAAAACTTTTCTAATCCCACAAACCTTTCTAGTCCCATAAGCCTTTCAAGACCTACAAGTTAGACAATCAAGCCAGAAGATTAGCTTGACGACTTCACCTAGGGAACATTTTACTGGGAGAGTAGACTTCTTTCGAGTATTAGCCTTTTTTGGCTAGTTGTAATCATCTCTGTCTTCAAATTCTCACTCAATTAATGGATATCTTTCAGAAAAAATAAGAAGACTATGAAGATGGAAGAAACAAAAGCGCATCATCGAAGATGCACAATGCACAAGCACAATCCCATGCATGTACAAATTGCACACTGTAATTAACTAATACTCCCTCCATTCAGAACTATAAGACGTATTTTGAACTATACAAGTTTAATCTTTGACCAACGATTTATGCAATAATATGTTAAGTATGTGAACAAAAAATCGGTATCATTGGATTCTTCTTCAAAAATACTCTCTTATGTTTGTGCTTTTTCTAACTATTAATGAATATTGTACAAATAATCTACGGTCAAAGTACAAACTTGGGCAGTCAAAATAGACTTTACAATTATGAATGAATGGAGTATTATATGATGGAATAAGTCAATCTCTGATGTTCATTGGTAATCATGTAAAAACACAACATACATCATATAAGAAATCTAAAACAAGATGCATAACAAAATACCATGTATGCCTGCTATATATACCACAAAAGAATTGACCACAGCTGACTGACATATTGCCTAATAATTATCTGTGTCGAAAACTTCAACCCCACAGGCATCATAAGTAATTTTAAAGTTTTGAGGGTTGAAAGGTCATCTTCATTGCATTCATGCCCTCATGACACCGGCATGTAGAGAGCTAAACCAAAATGGATCCTTTTGTGCAATTATGTGGATTAGCAGTTCTAATACTCCTCTAGTAGATCAAATTAAAGCAGTGCCATACTATCATGCCACATAACAATGACCATTCGACACAAAGAAGAATGCATAGAGCAACATGCATGTAAACAACGGCATGTGCGACTTCTTACTGTCATTTCCTCAAGCACCTTGCTTGAATCGCAGACGTGCAGGATCATCGCCTCCTTCACACTACTTCTTCTCTCCCTCCTCCTCGTCCTCATCGTCGTCCTCCTCCTCCTTCGAGCCTATGCTTGTGGGGAGTCGCAGGAGTTGAAAGCGGCAAGCCGTTCAGCAGGATGAAAACTAAAAAAAGCGCAAAACCTACGACCACCAGGCTAGCATAGACGGGACTAAGTTTTCCTTTTTTGACATCTTCGCCTCCGACAGGAGCGCAGGGGAAGATGCTTGATGGATTGGAAATTAAGCGCACTGTTTCATTTGTTATATATATTGAAGGCGCACGTACGTGACGTTTCCTGGATTCCTGGCTGCTTCCATGTATGAATTAATCGAATTAATCTGCAAAGAACTTTCCTTCCTTCTTACCTTCCTATATGCATGGGTTGCAGGCCGAACGGAATCGAATCTGTGTAGAATTCTTTCTCTCATGCGCCCAAATCTACAAAAGAAACATAATTTACCATACGTGCCCTCAAAAGCAAAACGTAAACCTTCACAATGTCTGTCTGGATGTCCAACACGAAACATCAATATCAACTACACGGTATCTTTGGGATCCGGCATGCAACCTTTGGACGGAGCTTAGTCAAGTGCAACTTAACCAGAACTCCGATGATACAATCAAATGGAAATTCATGGCCATCTCGACATGCATGGCACATTTTGTGGGCACCACATCGACGATGATGAATACAACCGTTTGTACAATTGGGCGCCTCTGAAATGTAAAACTTTTGCATAGCTTGTAATTCAGAATAGGGGCAACCATCTTGACACAAGGAGATGGCCAAATTGCAGGGTTTGCCCTCCTTTGCAAGCGTAAAGCCAAATTGGTAGCTCATCTTTTCTTCAAATGCCGCTTCACCATTTGGATTTAGTCTATGATCATCAATTGGTTGGGTCTCCATGACCTCCACCCAAATCTTTGCGGTGTCGCGGGAACTGTCAAGGATGATCGGTCGGGGTGGTCCATGGTAGGGATCCAAGAAAGGCACGTGCATCCTTACTCATGCCTAATGTGTCATGGGAAATCAAGAATGAATGCAATGCACAAATTTTTAGAAACATCCAGACCATATCAACTATTATCGTTTTTGGGAAATCAGGAAAGAATGCAATGCACAAATTTTTAGAAACGTCCAGATCATATCAACTATTATCGTTTCTAAGATAAAGAAAATGAGGTGACCAATTGGGTCATCGGTGGGTGCGAAATCACCTAGGGAACTGATGATGAATAGTACGGTATCCCGCGTATTAGGGGTATCCGTGTACAGATCCCCGGGACTTTAGGAAGGTACAGCGTACCCGGTAAGGATCCCTGGACGACAAGGTAACCCCTCTCAGGAAGGGAAGACTCCCCTTAAACTAGGAAGTCAATCCCGACGTTTAAGGAGACCAGAGTCCTACTCTGACGTGAGTCCACGTCCAGTACGACCCTGGGAACCCCCTATATAAGGATCAGCAATCCCATAGGGGAGAACAGATCCAACAAGTCTTTCTAGTCGCAGCACAAGCAGCATAGGATCTCAGGAGGCGAAGCCCTAGAAGACCCGCTACCTCGAAGGAGTCGAGCCCGGCGGTTTAGTTAGATTAGTCTACGGTTAGGCCTAGGGTAGCCACTAACATACACCCCCCATTGTAAGCGTGTTCTCCATCAATATATAGCAACAGGACGTAGGGTTATTATCCTGAGGGAGGCCCGAACCTGTATAAAAACGGCTGTCCCCTGCTGTCAGAGCTCCTGGCACTTGGGCCCTAGAGGTCCCTACCCCCTAGTAATCATCATTCCACGAATACCGTAAGATCGCCGATTCATCGATCGTCGACAGATGGCGCCGACCGTGGGGACCTCTCCGGACCAAGCCGTCCAGGAAGAATCAGAGTCGGCAGGACGCGCAACTAAGCGCGATCAGATCCCAGCGCCGGTTGCACAGCCCTCACCGGTTTCGACCGAGAAGGAAGAAGCAAACCCGGTAGGAAAACCGATCGCAATCTTGCCCCGTACTGGGTACTCGGACCAGGGTTTCTACGACAACTTTGGCCCTATGGACCCGTACCCGGTTACGGATCGAGTGGATTTCGGAGAGTACGCCCCTAGAGAGGACTCGGATGGTGAAGCAGATCACTTCAGAACCGAGTGTGCCAGGGCCTTCAGCGGGAAGTTGGTCTTGAATGACGACTTCCCGGCAGGAACGACCAACCCCATGGTTGGAATTTCTCCTGCAAACTCTGATCGTGAGAACGATCAAGATCGTACCCACGTCGCGTCCGATAAGGACAACGTGATGGAATACGAGTACACATCGTCCAGCCAAGGACCTCGGATGGTACTCGCGATCGACGATGGTCGAGAAGACCTCGAAGATCGGAATCTGCCCGGGGGCTCGCAGCAGCACAATGCAATGGCTGCCTCCCACATGAACGGGGGCTTACCCGCCGCCGGGGAAAGAACTCCTCGCCGGAACGGAGACCTGCCTGCCGCTGTGGAGAGATCCCCCCGGGAACAAGGGAGTACGTGCCCCGAACTGCTCAAAGACTTGCGGAAGTGCGCAATCTGTTGTCACAGCCTCCCGTGGCGGATTTATCGACACTCGCGGGCGTGCAGTGGCTGCAACGGCTGGGGGCTGACCTCCAAGAGGCTCAGAACCAGGCCGAGTCTTCCCGAGCCCAATCGGTAACCCGTAACTCTACTCGGGTGAACACCCCTCCTCCGCTAGAAGAACGCGATCGGGAGGGACGACACCCCAGGAACAGGTCTCCTCAGGAGGAGCCACTAGTTGACCTCCGAGAACAGCTCGACAAACGCCGCCGCCAAAGGTGCCAACAGGAGCAACAGCCTTCTCGGAGAAACCACGGACAAAACGCCAGTGCTCGGGGCCGAACCTCGACCTCGAATAGCGGCGAGAACGCACCTTATTGGGGGGCCTTCAGTGGATGCCAGGCGCTATCCCAGGAACTCTGTCAGGTACGCTGGCCCTCTCGTTTCAAGCCCGACTCGCTAGAATCGTACGACGGAACCACGAATCCCGTGGAATTCCTTCAGATCTACACCACCGCGATCGAGGCAGCCGGCGGGGACGAGAAGGTCATGGCCAACTATCTTCCTACCGCTCTCAGAGGAGCCGCTAGGACGTGGTTGATGAATCTACCCCCAGGAACGATCCGTTCGTGGGGACAGCTATGCGACATGCTGCTCGGGAACTTCCAAGGTACCTTCCCAAGACCTGGTCGGGTCGACGATCTATTCCTTGTCGTCCAGCGACCAGACGAGACCTTCCGAGAGTTTACCAAAAGGTTTAGTGCTGTCCGCAACACTATCCCAGAGATAACGGACTCGGATGTCATCCGCGCCTTCACTCGAGGCAGCAGAAACGAGATGTGCACGCACGATCTGATCATGCGGCCACCGAAAACCACCAGGCAGCTCATGGATCTGGCCGAGAAGGCCGCTTGTGCGGAGGAAACCCTGCGGTACATCAAGCAACAGCGGGGTGAGTCGACCAGTTCTCCCCTCCGGTCAAGGAGCGATTCGCGCAAGACTAAGCGCAAGAAGAAGCCCTCTGGAGGGAACAAGGAGAAAAGGATCAGAGCCGACGAGATAATGGCCGAGATCTCCGAGAAGCGCGCCTGGCGACCACGCCCCAAGGATAAACCTACCAAATCCTCCAACAAGTCATCCAAGCCCTGGTGCGATTTTCACCAGACCGACTCGCATGATCTGCGACAGTGTCGCATCTTCAAGAAGTATCTTCGGGAAGAAGAGAGAAAAGTTCCGCGAGGAGAACCCTCAGGTCGCTAATAACAGTCGGGAAACGACTTCCGACGACGATGACTCCACCCCTGAGCCTTTCCAGGGGCATGTCAGAGCAATCGAGCACATATTCGGGGGCTCAACCTCTTACGAATCTAAGAGGCAATACAAGGCGATCGCCCGAGAAGTTCTCGCGAGTGTACCGCGAGTTCCTCGAGCGATCAAAGTGGTCCGAGGTCACGATCTCGTTCGACCAGACCGATTGCCCCAAAAATTGCGCTCGGCCAGGATGGTACCCAATCGTGGTCGAGCCAACGATCAACAACTGCCGAGTGGGCCGCGTACTAATAGATGGAGGGAGCTCCCTCAATATCCTATTCGCCTGCCCTCGACGCCATGCAAGTGCCACGATCGTCTGTTCAGACGGTGACGCACGCTTTTCACGGTATCGTCCCGGGCTCATCGGCCACGCCGATCGGGCAAGTTACGCTCCCGGTTACCTTCGGTACACCGGAGAACTTCCGAACAGAGAAAATTCTGTTCGATGTAGTCGATTTCGAAACAGCATACAACGCTATCTTGGGACGACCTACTCTGGCCAAGTTTATGGCAGCCACACACTACGCCTACCAGTGCGTAAAGATGTCAGGCCCGAAGGGAGTCCTTGCGGTGAGATGTTCCCCCAGAGAAGCGCTCCTCTGCGATAAGCGCAGCCTCGACCACGTACGAGCACTCCTGGGGGAACAGGGAGCATATGCCCTCGAAAGCCAGCACGGCCGTGAAAACCCACGGCGAGGTAAAAGTAATTCCTCTGAATCCAGCAGAGCCCTCCAAGACAGTCCGGATCGGGTCAACGCTTGATCCAGACTTGGAATCGTCGCTCATCGTTTTCCTCCGGGGCAATTCGGACGTTTTCACGTGGCAACCATCCGACATGCCTGGAATCCCCAGGGAAGTGATTGAGCACAGGCTAGCTGTCCGTCAGGACGCCGTACCAGTGAAACAAAAACTACGGCGATTCGCCCCAGATCGGAAAGAAGCCATCAAGGTGAAAATCGAAAAACTCCTGAAAGACGGGTTTATCCGAGAAGTCGAGCACCCTGAATGGCTCGCCAATCCAGTTATGGTTAAGAAAGCCAACGGGAAGTGGCGGATGTGCGTCGATTTCACGGATCTCAACAAAGGCTTGCCCAAAGGACGCTTTCCCCTTACCCAGAATAGATTAGATAGTGGACTCGACATCAGGGTGCGACTATCTAAGCCTTCTCGATGCCTATTCGGGCTATCAGCAAATAAGCATGTGTCGGGAGGATGAGGAGAAAACTTTCTTTGTAACTCCATTCGGGGTATTCTGCTATTCAAAGATGCCTTTCGGACTAAAAAACGCGGGAGCAACGTATCAATGCGGAATGCAGCTTGCCCTCCACAGCCAAATTGGTCGAAATGTTGAAGCATATGTCGACGACCTCGTCGTGAAAACAAAGAAGAAAGAAGACCTGCTCTCGGACCTACTGGAAACATTCACCAACCTCCGGAGAAACAGAATAATGTTGAACCCGGAGAAGTGTACCTTCGGAGTCAGCGCCGGAAAGCTACTCGGTTTCTTGGTATCGCACCGGGGAATTGAGGCAAATCCCAATAAAATACGGGCGATCGCGGAGATGAGGTCCCCAAAAACGGTCCGAGACGTCCAAAGACTCACGGGTTGCATGGCGGCCATGAGCCGATTCATATCCCGACTAGGAGACCGTGGAATTCCTTTCTTCAAACATCTGCGACAACACGACGGCTTCGAGTGGACAACGGAGTCTGAAGCGGCATTCCAAGAGCTCAAAGAATACTTAACCACCCCCCCGTGCTGGTCGCGCCTAATCCCGAGGAAGGGTTACTGCTTTACATCGCAGCCGGGCCGTCCGCGGTCAGCGGAGTGTTGACGGTGGAACGCGGAACTTCCGAGCACCGTGATAAGGCCCAGAAACTAGTGTACTACATCAGCGAGATCTTGCATGGACCCAAGGAGCGTTATCCTCAAGTTCAAAAGCTCCTGTACGCGGTCCTCACCACGTCTCGTAAACTTCGACACTATTTCCAAGCTCACACGGTCACGGTCCCGACCACCTACCCTTTGGAAGAAATCCTCCACAACCGCGAGGCCATCGGTCGAATCGCCAAGTGGGCTGTTGAGCTCGGAGAGTTCGACATCCACTTCGTTCGGCGCACGGCAGTCAAGTCGCAAGTCCTCGCTGACTTTGTCACTGAATGGACGGAGCCCGACTATTCGGCGTCACCAGCAGTAAAGGACGACATTTGGACACTACACTTCGACGGTTCCCTAACCATCAAAGACGCGGGGGCTGGGATAATCTTGACCTCCCCGACTGGAGAACGCCTGCAGTATATACTACAGATCGACTTCCCGGCCACGAATAACGTAGCTGAGTACGAAGGGTTGCTAGCCGGTCTCAGAGTCGCTTCAGCACTCGGTATTCGCCGCCTTCTCGTGAATGGAGACTTGCAGTTGGTGGCAAGACAAGTGTCCAAGGAGTACCAGACCACAGACCCGAATATGGCGGCTTACCTTGCGGAGGTGAGAAAGCTAGAGAAGAAGTTCGTCGGTTTTGAAGTACGGTATATCCCTCGAAAGGATAACTGCCAAGCCGACAGTCTTGCCCGCCTAGCTTCCTCACGATCTCCATGCCCACCCGGGGCCTTTGTAGAAAGGATCTCGACGCCGTCCGTGGCTTCTCTTGAACCCGGGGACGAAGGAGTGGTGGTTAAGCACCACTCAAGGGTGTCACCAGGTATTGACGCTCCGAGGGGAGTGGCGGGGTGTCTCATCGCTCCCCTCGACCTTGAAGATTCGTGGATAGAGCCCATCCGCAGGTACTTTCTCGATCGAACTACGCCTGAGGACGATACGCTTTCCGAGCAAATTGCCTGGCGCGCCAGGATGTATTCCCTGGTCGATGGGGCCCTCTACCGACGAGGGGCTCACAGAGTGCTCATGCGGTGTATCCCTCAGACGCAGGGTATAAGATTACTCGAAGAGATCCATGGAGGGGTGTGCGGGGCACATGCATCTTTCCGAACCCTGGTCGGAAAGGCCTTTAGACAAGGATTCTATTGGCCGACAGCCCTACATGACGCGAGCGAGTTAGTGAAGCGATGCCGTCAGTGTCAATTTCACCGCAGACGCATTCACCAGCCCGCCCAGGCATTACAGACAATTCTCTTGTCATGGCCATTCGCCGCATGGGGCCTCGATATCCTAGGGCCGTTCCCGGTGGCACCCGGGGGCTATAAGTTCCACTTTGTCGCGATCGATACATTCACCAAATGGATCGAAGCCGAACCTGTCTCACAGATCACGTCGGAAGCAGCCAAGCGGTTCATAATGCGAAACGTTATGACCAGGTTTGGCGTCCCGAGTAGAATCATAACCGACAACGGTACTCAGTTCTCCAGCTCTGACTTCATTGAGTACTGCACTGAGCTCGACACCACGATATGCTATGCCTCGGTTGCACACCCACAGAGCAACGGACAGGTCGAACGCGCCAACGGACTTATACTCCAGGGGATGAAAACTCGCGTCTTCGATAGACTCTCCGCCCACGCCAAGGCTTGGGTACGCGAGTTGCCCTCCGTCCTCTGGGCTTTATGGACAACCTCCAATCGGGCCACCGGAGAAACACCATTCGGCTTGGTATATGGAGCCGAGGCCATGCTGCCATGCGAACTTACCCTAAAATCACCACGGGTAGAATTGTACACCGACAAGGAAGAAATCCCTCGAAGAGAGGATGACCTCAACTTCATTGAGGAAAAACGGACCCAGGCTCTGCTCCGGGCCACCCGCTACCAGCAGAACCTCCGTCGTTACTATGACAGACATGTTCGACAACGCTCACTGCAAGTCGAAGACCTCATCCTACGACTCGTATAAAATAAAAGCAATAGCAATAAGCTTTCTCCCAAATGGGAAGGTCCTTACACGATAGTCGAAGTAACTCGATCGGGATCTTTCCGACTAGCAATGGAAGACAACCAGCCAGCCGGATTCGGGTTCAGGAACTCTCTCGCCCCGGACATGGCGGAACTCTGCTTGGCGGGTTGATTGGATAAGAGTTAGTTCTAGGGAAGACACGAGTTTCGCCTCGGTCATCTCCGAGCGCGGCCATGGGTCGTCAACCAACGGGCTCCCGGCCATGGCGCGAAGAGGAGGAAGAAGGAATCAAGAAGGCTAGGAGGCAAAGAAAATGCGGGCAAAACCCCAATTCTTGGACTCCTAAAGATTTAAACATTCGCCGGAACTGAGCGCGGTTTACGGCACGATCGGTTCCATCGCATTTAATGCGGACAATTGGTTTTTCCGCCTACAGGGCACTTCGCGGGAAAAAGAGGATCTGACAACCCACGACCCAAACGAGCGCGTCGTGGTTCAACACACGTTAGCGGCACAATGGCGCAGAGAGAGAAAAGATTCTTCATCACCACGCGAAATTTCCGCCACGATGGTTCGGTTTCCTAAAAATATGCCAGGCGGACGCGTGTCCGTGATCAACGGATCAGATCAGATCGGAAAGTATTCTGGATTTTTTCCGAAGGGTTATTCTGACAAGACTTTCACGACTACTCGGTAGGGATCAAGCCTACTCGGGGAAGTCGTCGACAAGGACCACTCGGGTCGCCTACTCGGAATTTTCTCCCCGATGAGGGCAGATTTTCAACAGAACCATCATGACCTCACTTCACGTATTGATGGGGGGCTTGATGATGAATAGTACGGTATCCCGCGTATTAGGGGTATCCGTGTACAGATCCCCGAGACTTTAGGAAGGTACAGCGTACCCGGTAAGGATCCCTGGACGACAAGGTAACCCCTCTCAGGAAGGGAAGACTCCCCTTAAACTAGGAAGTCAATCCCGACGTTTAAGGAGACCAGAGTCCTACTCGGGCGTGAGTCCACGTCCAGTACGACCCTGGGAACCCCCTATATAAGGATCAGCAATCCCATAGGGGAGGACAGATCCAACAGGTCTTTCTAGTCGCAGCACAAGCAGCATAGGATCTCAGGAGGCGAAGCCCTAGAAGACCCGCTACTTCGAAGGAGTCGAGCCCGGCGGTTTAGTTAGATTAGTCTACGGTTAAGCCTAGGGTAGCCACTAACATACACCCCCCATTGTAAGCGTGTTCTCCATCAATATATAGCAACAGGACGTAGGGTTATTATCCTGAGGGAGGCCCGAACCTGTATAAAAACGGCTGTTCCCTGCTGTCAGAGCTCCTGGCACTTGGGCCCTAGAGGTCCCTACCCCCAGTAATCGTCATTCCACGAATACCGTAAGATCGCCGATTCACCGATCGTCGACAGGAACATTTTACCGGGAGAGTAGGCTTCTTTGGAGTATTAGCCCTTTTTGGCCGGTTGTAATCATCTCTATCTTAAAACTCCCACTTAATTAATGGATGTCTTTCAAAAAAAAAGACTATGAAGATGGAACAAATAAAAGCGAATCATCGAAGATGCACAATGCACAAGCACAATCCCATGCATGTACACAAATTGCACACTGTAATTAACTAATACTCCATCCTTTCAGAACTATAAGATGTATTTTGAACTGTATGAGTTTAATCTTTGACCAACGATTTATACAATAATATGTTGATTATGTGAACAAAAAATCGGTATCATTGGATTCTTCTTCAAAAACACTTTCTTATGTTTGTGATTTTGTAACTATTAATGAAATATTGTACAGAAAATCTACGGTCAAAGCACGAACTTGGACAGTGAAAATACACCTTATAATTATGAATGAATGGAGTATTATATGATGGAATAAGTCAATCTCTAATGTTCATTGGTAATCATGTAACAACACAATATACAACATATAAGGATATCTAAAACAAGATGCACAACAAAATATCATGTCTGCCTGCTATATATACCACACAAAAAAATTGACCAGAGCTGACACTGAAACATTGCCTAATAATTATCCGTGTTGAAAACTTCAATCACACAGACGTCATAAATAATTCAATTGGCAGGAACCTCAATCATATAATTTGCAGGAGAGATGTTCGCGTGTCATGTGAACACGAACATCTCTCCTGCGTACTATATTTTGATGTTTCATCTCAGCAGTCACCGAAAATGGAAACTGCAATGTTAGGGCGAGTCCAGTGTTCCATACGATCACCTCCAATGATGTGCATTCGAGATTATTAGCAAGGTGTCGCTGGTTAAACGTATACCGCATATCTCGCTAATGTATGTGACGTGTTTTTCTTTCATCACTTTATGCACTGATGGACCGGCGAACCCCGCCCCTAAAGAAGCTTGCTGGAGCACCACGTGACAAGCGTGGTAAGCTGCCTCAAATCAGGAGAAAAAAAAAGAAGCTTGCTCGACCACGAATCACGAAGGCGAATCGGACGTCCCAAAAAGTTACTGATGGGAGAAGAAATTTCAGGTATATGGTACTTCTCAAATCCGTTTCTTTAATCCTAGTTGCAACCAGCATGACTGGTATATGCCAAATTTGTTTGTTTTGAGAACCAGTCATGTCTCTGCATGTCTATACTGTATGTCTACTGTGCCAATTCATTTCAGAACAATATGGTCAAGTATTTGACATAAGTTGCTTACAGCCTAGCATTTTATCACCATAGCTAGGTTCTGAATATCTGCACTGGATTACTCATCTCATGAATCACCAAAATGGAAGCTCTATGAACCATGATCCATCAATGTTTATCTCAGTTCTGCAGAATTCAGTTTCTGATCTTAGAAAAGGTATGGAACTTCAGCCTTGTACAATTAAATTTCTCCTGCAAAATACGTTGTCCTAATTGCATTCTGCAGTTGTCTCTTTCGTTGAACTCTTTTCTTCTCATCAATCTTTCATGTGACGGCAGTTTCTTTCGCCATCATATGTTGCAACTGCAGACTCCATAGCTTGAGGAGTACTGGGATTACTACTCGTAACCAGCCAGGCAAGTTTGATTTAGTTGCTTTTATTTGCCTTGTAATTCCTAATGGTACATTGGACCAACGGCATGAATATTTAGTTCAGAAAATATTTTGTAAGAGTAACATTCTAAAAAGAAATGCGCAGGATTCTCGAATCTGTGACGTAGTTAGAGATTCAGACAATTGAATGAATCTTCTTTGAGGAAATTATGTTCTGTTGGAGTAGCAGATTCAGAGGAGAGGCTGTCAGATAATTCTTTCTTAGCAACCGTAAAACATCTGTCGTCGAGTTTTAGCATAATTGCTGTCACCAGGCTTATTATCAGGTGCTGCAAGGTTGAAATTAACGGCCACATTTTTGTTCTTATTTCCGAGGATAATTATATTGTTACAAAATACATATTGGTACTGCACTTTCACTGACATTTTCTTTTGCATTTGTTTGTTTCAACTTGCATGCATTAGCAGGTCATCACAACTGGCACTTCTGAGAATCGATCGAGTTGGTAACATCTGCACCATGAAGTATATTCGGGTGATTTATCTGAACTATGGTCGGCCAGAAATTTCTGTCTGGTCGTTTGAGTGCAGCTCCCAAAGCATAGCTGAATGTTTGAGATCAGCAAGGTGTTAATTGAATACTACAATCTATTATTTCCCCCACATAATTACTACCAATTCCTGATTTCTTGAATCTGTTCTGATTTTATTATGCAATACTCTCTTACAGCAGCTTTTTCCTTCCGATCAACCTTACTTGGTGGCCCTTGAGATATCATTGCATCTCGATGTGCCAGAATTGTTTCTTTTCAACAGATACCAGGGTTCAGTCATCTCATGCCAACATTTCAGCTAGCCGATCCAACCATTTGCTGGACTAGGCTGCAATTGAATTCATAATCGCATTTCCGAAGATAACCACATTCCCTAAGAAGACTCTAGCTACTAGTAGCACTGATTAGTCACTCATAGCTCCACTAATGATAATTCTTTTGTGTTTTGAGCTTATACATCCTAGTCCCCGAATATGAGAGAATGTAATTAGCCTTGTTTGTACTAGCAGCAACTGCCAAGTTGAATTTTCATAATTGAGATGATGTTGGCAGTCATGTCCTTAGATATGTTCATATGACGCCGTTGCTTTCTGCAGGGTGTGTTTAGGAGAAGACGGGTAAAAAATGTCCAAAGGGCAAAGTATAAATTGGCCATATTGAGATGCTCGGAGATCCTACTGTGGTTGTACGTATCAATAATCTTTTGGCGCCACCAAACTCACCCACTCCTCGCAGCATCTTCTTCTTCATGTCAACAGCAATTACCCATGCCTCGTCGTACCGGGCACGGAGAGGAGGAGGACGAGGTCGGCCTCCGTGGCGACGATCCGGGGCTCCGTGTCCAACTAGGTTCCCGCAAAAGTGGCGAGGAAGAAGGTGGCGTGGATCCCGTGGCCGTCCCTCGTGAAGGAGTAGGCCGTGGTGTGGTTGCGGCGGTCGGCGATGTAGGCGTGCTTGTCGAGGAGGACCCAGGGAGGCATCGTACATCTCTTCTTGCGCGGGCGCTTCCTTCTTCTCCCTCCCTCTCTCCCCTGTCTTGCGAATCGGAGTCGGAGACGACGACGCAGGAAAGAGTGGTGGACCTGTCCCTGTCGCGCAACGCCCTGAGCTTCGACGTGTCCGGGCTGCAGCTGCCGGAGCGGCTGGCCTCGCTGGACGTGAGCCACAAGATGATCTACGGCGGCATCCCGGCGCAGGTGGCCAACCTGAGCAGCTTGCAGCTATTGAACGTCAGCTACAACCGGCTCTGCGGCGCGGTGGCGAGGTTCGATCTCTACAGCTTCCAACACAACAAGTGCCTCTGGGGTGCCCCGCTCGCTGATCCATGCCATTGGCTACAAATATTGCAAGTTTGCGAGTTGTACTGACACCATAACTAGCTAGAGTCAGTCAGTGTAACCAAGATCCGTCTTTGTTTTTCTCTGTCAAGACATAAAACCACAAGTGATAATGCTTGAGATGAGCAACGGGTTAAAAATGTTGTTGTGATGTTTGAGTTATGAGCTCAAATACAAATGGTTATAATGATTACGTTTTCTCAGAATTGAAAAAAATCTTGGCATGGAGCAATGCAAATAACTTGTTCATGTTTGGTCAGGATGAGTGTATGTAGCAGTAGCAGGGTATATTTAATTGAAAAAACCAGTCGCTCTCAGGATGTAGCAGACACACTCACCTTGTTTCTCTCTTCTTGTTTTGACAAGGATTCGGACGCGGATTTTTTACCATGCATGGCCCGTACGGTAGTCTAATCCACCATCTGTTGCTTTTTTGAGATGTGTGATATATTATAACCTTGCAGACAGTACCATTTTATATTTCTCCACCACCGTATGCGTTAAAGTGCAATACATATATATCTTTATGTCACATTATGTTAGGCATCAGTAAAATCACTGCACTGGTCCACACCACGATATATCTCTCTCCCTCTCACTTCCAAATTATGTTATATGTTTGCTGAGGTCTAGTGTATGACATGTAGGCCAACAGTAGAGTATGGACCACTTGTAAGTGAAGACGAACGAGTACATTTAGCAAATATAATTCCATGCCCACTACTTCATGCATAGTTCTCATGCATTTAATTTTCTTTCCAAATTTCAAATGCTCACAGATTTTGAATCAAATGTCTAATCTATGATATGTTTGACCGGTTGTGTTTGTTGTGAGGAGATCTTCAAATTGAGATCAATATTGGATATATTATTTTAAAAATAATTTTTTTATTTGGAACTCGATGAAACCAACATGAAACAGTTCAAAAATTGGAAAAGAGAGAACAATTATGCTTATGAAACATATTTTTTTTGTTCTCAAATTAGGATCCATAATTTCATGGGAATATTTTGAAGTATTCAAAAGATACAGATCTATAAATGTTTTGAGAATTTGATATTCATAACATATTTTATATCATACCATCTTTGAAAACTCATTTAACTCCTAACATATTTCATCAAATTTCAGAGAGTTTCACATATGTTATATTTAGCTTCTGTAAGTTTCACATGTGATCCATACATGTTTGATTACGTTTGACAAATATTTTGTGAATTCTTATGGAACTTTTGGTGATTTTCATACTTTGTAGTTTTTAATAGGTTTCACTATGTTTTATACTGATTTCACTCCGGTTCTGGTTTGTCATATGGTTTCACTCATGTTTCAGCGTGTTTCATTTGAATTTAACTATTTCAATACATCTAAAACAAAAAGTTGTCGTATCATTAGTGTTTCAATAATGTTTCTCATAATTTATATAATTTCCATACGTGATCTTTTTTTATTCTCGCATTACTTAAACATATTGAAACATTATTGAAACAAACTTAAATCTTTTCTTTTGTTCTCGCATTTCTAAAACATTATTGAAACAAACTTAAATAATTGAGAAACATTGAAACAAACTAAAACAATTATGAAACATTACTGAAACACACCAAAACAATTATGAAACATTTCTGAAACATGCAAAACAAGATGATATGAGGCATCGGTTTCGTCGAAACATCATGCGTCAAAACCAACAAATACCACTATTCCCGCAGCTAATCCCAACATTAGAACTGATCTACAACAACATAATCGAAGGAACACATCAAAAGACAAGAAGCAATCCAGGAAGGACGAAAGAACTGAACGACTCAAATATCCCAAACATTCGCACATGATCTGCTCGGCACTTCCTCTAGTCTTGCTGCCCTGATTTCTAATCTACAACTGGGAAGGATCTCGAAGACCGGAAACAATTACGCAAACCCAACAGCCTCTAGAGGGCGCAGGATTCCCCTGATGACGGCGCTGGCGAGGCAGGACTCCATGTGCAGGAACTGTAGCACACAGTAGAGGAGCTAGCGGTGGTGCGTGTGCAACCACCTGATTTGGTGCAGCGGCAGCGGCACGTGGAGCAGGAACGCTCGGTGATCCTCCTTGAGCGGCACGGCGAAGCAGCTAATGATGCTGCTGCAGCCTCTCCAGCAGCTCGCCAACGCTGCAGTGCCGTTGATCCCCTGCCTCAACGAGAAGGTCACCATCAGAAGGTCGTGCGAGACACCGCCTCAATGGGGACGGCCCACACCTGCTCCTGCCATGGGTGGTTGGCTTGTTCTTGGCCAGAGTTCTTGCGATATGGTAGTAGATGTAGAGTACGGGAGGAAGCAAGAGGAGGAGCAGGGAAGAAGAACAGGGGAAGTTTATGACTATGTTGAACTGTGGCTTTGTATGGAAAAAGACGAAGTGACATGTGATTAAAAGGTGGTCCCACACTGCAAATTAATTCTCATCACTGCAGCGGGACCCACATAATGGGAACTATGGGACAGAACAGATGCTCACACTGGTGGCAATACCAGTATATATCAGTATAATAATAAGAATACGTCACGGATCTTAAAGCAATTAGATGATGGATCGAACTACGACATGTACCGTACATGCAAGAAAAGAGTTTTCCACTAGGATTCGCATTGCATCCTTCAAATCCTCTCTAGCTTGGTCCACCAACACATGAGTGCTACTACTCCAAATTTGGTTTCAAGTATCTATATTCATTCTACAAAGCCCGCTGAAAAATGCACGCATCCATCGTGGGTTAGGTCACGCAGCAAGATGCGCGCCCTGCTCGTCCTGCTACGTACTCACCGCCAGGGCGGCCGCCTCCAAGCACTGCCACGCCGGCGACGAGGCGGCGCTGCTCGCTGTGAGCGCGGCCATCGGCAACAGGTTCCCGTCGTGGACGCACTCCACGCCGTGCTGTGACTGGGACGGCATCCACTGCGACGCCCCCACGGGGCGCGTCGACGAGCTGGCCGTCAACCAGGACGACACCCTCACCGGCACCGTGCTGCCGGCCGTCGCGGGGCTCTCCCACCTCCGCTCCCTCCGCCTCCACCACCTGCCCGCGCTCTCCGGGCCCATCCCGCCGGAGCTCGCCGGGCTCTCCAGCCTCTTCCAGCTCACCATCTCCTGGACCGGCGTGTCGGGCCCCGTGCCGTCGTTCCTGGGCGCGCTCACCAAGCTCGGCATCCTCGACTTCTCCTTCAACTCCCTCACCTACCGCCGGAGCTCGCCGCGCCGCCCAGCGTCTACGGCATCGACCTCAGCCGCAACGGCCTCACCGGCGCCATCCCGCCGTCGCTCCTCAGCAAGCTCGCTACTACGCAGCAGGAAGCATACCTCACGCTGTCGCACAACCACCTGTCCGGGAGCATCCCGGCCGAGTTCCCCGCAGTGAAGTTCGCGCACATCGACCTGTCGCGCAACGCCCTCACCGGCGACGCGTCGGCACTGTTCGGCCGGGGGAAGCCGTTGCAGTACGTCGACATGTCCCGCGACAGCCTGAGCTTCAACCTGTCCCACGTGGAGTTCCCGGAGCAGCTCTATTCCCGGCGCAGGTGGCCAACCTGACCAGACTGCAGTTCTTCAACGTTAGCTACAATTTGCTCTGCGGCGAGGTGCCGGCCGGCGGGAAGATGGCGAATTTTGATCTCTACAACTTTCAGCACAACAAGTGCCTCTGCGGTGCTCCGCTTGCACCTTGCCGGCATTGACATTCAGTTAAAAATGCCATCATGCTTTTAGGAAAAAGGAATGAGAATAAGAAAAAGATGAACTTGCTTCAACTAGTGGTCGAAAATGTTTTGATCCAAAAGTAGTGTGACATGGCTATACCGAGCGGAGCCAGTGCCTCTATTCATTAGTTCACAGAGCTGTTCGTCTGAGTCAAAACGGGAACCAAGAAAATTGAAGCCACCATGTACTGTTTTTCTGCACAAATATCAGTCTTTACAAATTTAACTAGACGCAAAGTACTGTACTAATCCAATAGAAAGGTCTAGGCCCCCACTAGTGCAAACATTAGTATCTCATACACCACGAATTCTTTTCTTTAGACCTCAGATAACAAGTACAAAAATGCATATTCTGCCAACATATTCTGATTTCTCATTCAAGCAAATGAAAACCAAACACAAACGGCATGGAGTCAGCCACCAAGACGATACATGGAAATCACAGGACTTGGGCAGCTGTGTTCAGCTTCTCAGCTACCACGATCTGTGTTCGTGTGATGCTTGACAGGTATACCAGCGCAAGATTGTCCTGCAACGTTAAAGGGTAATATGATCATTGATTAGCAAACAAACCAAGGTAGCCATTTATCAGAGGCATCAACAGGCAAAAGTAGTTACCTGGATCCTGTCTTGAAAAGCTTAACAAAAGCAGATGGAGACAGCTTTGGCATGGAAGCAACAGTGTCAGCAATGAACCTGCCGATCTTGTTGTCAGGTGCCACACGGCCTTCCTACAAATGATGCAAAAAAAGCTGCTTAAGAATCTAAGATCAAGATCCAAAGTGGGGGGAATTTGAGGACCCTAACCACAACATCATCAACATATTTGTAGATCTCGTCAATAAGAGCGTATAGCATTTGCATTGAAGACTCCATTCCTTCCAAATCGACTGTTACAAAAGCAATCAGAGTGGCAACAGTTAAGAAGGATTTTCTTGTAGAACAGATAATATGTCTTAAAATGACAAAACATCTGCATATTATTTACTGCTGCGACTATTCTTCCTTCAACGAGCATTCCACATACTAATGTAACAACCAATGCAACTGCAAAAATTGGACTAGTTTCATCCAATGAAAGGGAAATCTTTCATAGTATTGCTAGTCTCCACTATTTGGACACAAACAAAAGGGACACAGAAGATTTCAATGGTGTAAGTACTTTCGAAGTTACTGGCAGTAGAGTAACTGAACTTCCCATCAGGTTTTTGTTGGGTCATAGAGGTTTCTAGTAATAGAATAACCCATTTAATTCAATGTAATTTATTTTTCATGCTAAGCACTTTATATCTAAATACAAAGAATTTCAGTAATGTAAAGTTAACTAGCAGATTGACGGGATCAATTCACATATCATACATGATGGATCGACTGTCGTAAATGTGAAACTTATATCCAACTTTTTCTGCCTCAAGCATCCTTAAATCCAGAAGAATTTCCTGAAATTGTGCAGCAAGGTGCCTATCTCCAAGAGACAGGTTGGATGAGATACAGGCTTTGTTGGAAGCCTCCCCCTTAGTGAACCCAGTATCAACAGTGAGATGAATTGGGCTCTGTACTTCTCTTGAATAAAATTCGTGGATAAGCATACTACCCCCTGAAACACCAAAGCCAGTGGAGAACCTGCATGCAGATATAAGGTATTAACTATGCGAGCAAGGTGAAGAAGTTTGCAAAGGACACATCGCGGAGCTAAGCTAATGTTGCTGATTCCCTAGCGACTGTCCTTTCATGAATAAATATTTGCTCTCAATAAATTAAAGTCTACTGACCCTGCTAGACGTGCTTTTGCTGCTACCATTAATCGTTGGGTAGAGTGGTTCTATCGGTCCACGGCACTCGATGAAACAGGATTTAATCACAAAACCTTCAAACAGAATTAACATTAAGACATTGAGATGGTTCGACAGGTTCATCTACTCAAAACTATTTTGCGACCGACTGTCTATGCAAGCATGAATACAGGACCATGTCAGCTGTTGTAAATATAATTCAATTTGCGACAATCATAATGTTGCACTAACATATAAATCGGTATTCAAGTTAACAAGAACAGGAGCAAACTAATAAGAATTAGGTGTTTACATCAATAGCCGAATAAAGTAATTCTGTCAGTCCACGGCACTAGATGAACATGATTTAATAACGAAGCCTTCAAATAAACAAATGATAGTGGTAGCTGCTACCAAACAGAACTATAACATTAAGATGTGTGATGTACATTCGACATGTTTCAACAAGTTCATCTACTCAAAACTATTTATGTATTTCACAACCGACTGTCTATGCACACATGAGTATAGAACCATGTCAGCCGTTGTGAATTCAACTCAATTTGCGACAATCGTTGCACTAACTCAATTTGGACGACATAGGAGCGGCGGCGCAAGGAGGAGGGAAGAGGAACGGTTTTGCGCCTTTTTCACTTTTCATCCTGCCGAACGGCCTGCCGCTTTCAACTCCTGCGACTCCCCACTAGCGCTCGGGGCAGCACAGGCGCGTCGCGACATGCTCGGACGGGCGGCCTCCTCGCTAACTGGACGCGCGGCCTGGCTCAGTCGCCTTCCGCGGCGGCCGGTGACTCCCGCGGCAGCACTGGTCCGACGCCACCCGGAGACCCGCGTCGGCCCGCTAGCACCGCTTCCGCACCTGGGCGACGTCCGCGCCCGGGGCTACGCGCGCATGGCGCGGCGGATCCCGCCCGCGAGACCGGACGGGTACTCCACCTCCGACGGCGAGGCCGACAAGCCCAACGCGTACGGAGAGGAGGACCTGGCCGGCGCGGACGGCGAGGAGGGCGCAGCGGAAGTGAAGGAGTGGGAAGGGTACATGCTGGACTTCGGCTCTGGATCCGACGAGGAGGAGGACGACGAGGAGAGCGAGACGAAGTAGGGTGAAGGAGGCGACGAACCCGCACGTCTGCGAGACTGCGACGCAAGCAAGGTGCCCGAGGAAATGACTCTTAAGAAGTCGGGCATGCCGTTGTTTACATACCTGTTGCTCTTTGGATTTTTCTCTGCGTCGAATGGTCATTGTTATGTAGCATGATAGTATGGCACTGGCTTTAATTTAGGCCCCCTTCTAGACGGCTGGGGCTTGTGCAGAAGCCCTGATGAGCTTAATAGCCCCCAGAAGCTCCAGTGTGCAGAAGCCCTGATAATCTTCTCTTCCCTTCTAAACAGCTTCTGAAGTTAGAGCTTATGAGCTGAGGTGAACGTAAAAAGTCTGTACTACCCTTGTACCTTATTTATTTGTTATTTGAATGGATCAATCATACAAACCATACACATACACATACATGGATCAATCATACAAACCATCTTCTATTCTCAATCATACAAGCATACAAACCGAATACACATATACAATTCATCTTCGGTTAATCGGACAAACCATCTTGTATTCTCAATCATACAAGCATACAAACTGAATACACATATACAATGATCAATTTTCTCATCATACAACCATACAAGCTCTCAAATACACAAGCCAAATTTCTTTTACCTTCCACAGCCATGCTGCCGATTGAGAGGATGGGTTGCCGGCCGGAGGTGGCGGACGGGCTGACAACCGGAGGTGGAGGAGCGTCGGCCTGGTGGAGTTGCCGCCTTGGGGCTGTTGCTGGGGCCGTCGGGGACGAAGACGGTAGGGAGCGGGCCAGGGAGCGGGGCCAGCAACGGGAAGGCTGGGCGGCGGCGGCGTCGTCTGGGCTGGGCAGGAGGGAGCGGGGCCAGCGACGGGAAGGCTGGGTGGCGGCGGGGTGCTGGATCTGGAACCGAGGGAGGTGGGGAAGGAGCCGGGTGGCGGCCGGACGCGGAGGAGGCGGCCGGAGGTGGGCAGTGGAGAGGGAGGGCCTCGGGCCGGCGGGGAGGCGGTGCTTCTGCCGGTGGGAAGGTGGGGGCACGGGGAGGGGAGGAGGGCATCGGCGGCCGGGGGGAGGAGGAGGGCGACGCCGGCCGGGGCGGAGGAGGCGGGGCCGGTCGGGGCGGAGGAGGGCGCGGCCGGTGGGGGGAGACGGCGACGCCGGGCAGACGGGGTGGAGACAGCGGCGCGGATCTGGATTGGGGTGGAGGAGGAGGGGCGGGATGGGGGTGGAGGAGGGGAAGGCGGCGGCGGCCCGCGCCGGTGTGGAGGAGGACGGGAGGGGGCGGCCACCCGGGTGGGGGTGGAGGAGGGCACGGGAGGAGGCGGCGGCGGGAGCAGCGTGCGCGAGGGAGATGAGGGAGAGAAGAAGCGAGCCGTGAACGGGTAAGGGCATTTTCGTTGTAAATTTTCCGAAAACCAGGAGCAAACTCGTATAGGTTTAAGTAGAAGCTCGGGAAGCTGGTGTTTGGCAGCTTCTAGCATACACATGATTTTTGAGGTGCTTATTCCTACAGCTCCATTGCAATAAGCCCTTCTAGAGAGCTTATGGCTTCCTGGGGCCATAAGCTCCTCCATAAGCCCTCTAGAAGGGGGCCTTAATCTACTAGAGCAGTATTTGGACTGCTAATTTACATAAATGCACAAAAAATGCTTTGTACATGCCGGTGTCATGAGGGCATGAATGCAACGGAGGTGATTTTCAACCCTCGAAACTTTAAAATTACATTGGAATGTTTTGATATTCATGTCGGAAGAACATAGAAACACTTGTCATGACAAATTTATATGCATATAGTTGAGTTGATATTCTTTTATCTCTTTGTCCTTTTTAGTCATGCATATAATCATACTTTTACGTGAATTTTTGCAAGTGCGCATGTTATATAATTCTGCATCCATGAAAAAAAATGCATACCTCTTGAACTTTGGATTTATGTTCAGTATGGGTTGTGCGGTAAGCACAATTTTTACCTAACGGATCTAGCTGGGAGCCAATCCAATGGAATTCCATCCCACCCTTTGCAGCTTCATCCAATGGCCACCTTCGTCTTCTCCCCATGCTCCTCCCCCCTATCCCCTGTCTTGGTACTTTAGACGACGCCTCGACGATAGGTTCGCTATGCCCTCGGATGTAGAGGGAGGTCGGGGAGGCAGACGTCGGTATGGTGAGGCACCAACACTACAAAATGTTATGTTTTGGCAGGAGACGGTGGCGACTGGCGAGGTCACTTCTGGCCATGGGTGGTGGGGGCAGTGGAGGGGTGCGGAGCTGTGGCAGCACAGCGTGGGAGGTAGAAGAGGGAAGAAAGGAGACGGTAGTGAGAAGGAAGAAGAGGAAGGTAAACCGGCGCTGGGATGGGATCCATGTCGAGTAGCAGTTCCCTAAACCGCTTGATCGCAGAGGTACATAGATGATAGAAACCAAATTGAATTACCTCAAGGAAAGTACTACAACATACATACTGGTTTTTGTTTGGTGAGATTTGAAGTCAAGAAGTAATTTGTCACCTATTACTCTAGTGAACTGCACTTCCGACTTACTGTATTCATCAGTCGTGGCAGATTGATATTGCATTCTTTAATTGACCGTGTGTGTTAATTTATTGTATATGCTTATGTCAACATCCTTCTGTGACCAATCATATTTTGACGCTTCAGTTCGTTCTTCCTTTGCAGTAAAACAACAGTCGAACAAAGACGTCTCCTACACCTCGCCTCAGGTTTGAGTCGGCAAATCATACCCATTTGTGTTTCATTTTGATCATAGCATCCGTTTATTGCAAAATGTACAACTTAGATTATTTATTGATTAAAAAAACTTACTTTATTTATTTTTCCCATCATGTCCAGTATGATTGTTCCTGTCTTCATTAACCCGCCCGAGCTAGCAACAATTCTAGAGAACAATGCAGGGATTAAGTACCTAACGAAGACAAGAAAAGTTTGTGTTAGAAAGCTACTTAGTGCTAATGCTCATGGGTACCGTATGCCTCGACGGCACTTGAATACATCAGGCAACATCACAAGGCATATCTCACTAGTGAGGCAGAAGCACAGTTGAAGGCAGCTGATCCGTATGTACCTGGTAGTACACCAACAGATGATGATGATGAAGTTTTACCTGCCATAGCAAATAATCCTCAAGGCTTGACAGAGAATCCTACTCCTAGAGAGCAAGGCCGGACTTCTGGTGCTTCAAGTGCACTCCAGCAAAGGATCACTAAAAGGCCCAACTTCTTTTTAGATAATGGAAGAAAAAACTCTCTTGATCTCTGTACTGACATGTATACAACCAAACAATACAAAGTGCGAGCCAACAAACGTCCAAATAAACATGGATTCCCGATAATGGGTTACAATCATGGAGCAAAGAAAAACAACTCAAAACTGCAAAGACTCAAGTAGTCAGCCTATTAGTAGACCGCTAGTCATGGTGAGTAAAAAGCTCCCATGTGATAGTCTCTAGCCGACTGCATCCCGCTAGCATATCCTCCTGGCGCGAGCCACATTGCAGGGTGGCCCACAACTGCAACCAATTGGTAGCCATAAACATAACGTGCAAAGGATTGTTAGATTTCTTTTTAGCAAAAACAATGTCGTTGCGGCATAACCAAATAAACCAAATAAGTGTGGCGGCACCAACATGGATAAGAGGTACTAGCTGAGCATTAACATCGGAAAGCCAGTTTCCCATCATATGATAAACATCATAAGGCTTAGATATCGCAAAGGCAATTTCAACCACCCGCCAAACAAAACAAGCTAAGTCACACTCAAAAAATAAATGTTTAATACTCTCATCCTTTGAGCAGAACGAACATTGCGGGCTACCTCTTCACCGTCTCTTTAGAAGGTTGTCTTTAGTTAGGATGACTCCTCGACATAAGTACCGCAGAAAAACTTTGATCTTGAGAGGTAGCTTCAGATGCCATAAAGCCGTATGCCTAAATTGGATATTACAATTAGATAAAACTATATACATTGAATTTTGCGGAAAAACCCAATTAGAAGTCAGCCTCCAACTAATCCGTTCACCCGAGTCATGCAAGACAATGGTGGATACCTGCATCCTTAAGTTATTAAGTGAATTCGCATGAGGACCCATAATTGTTCTTCTGAATCGTAAATTAAGAGAGTGCATACTCATGACCGAGGCAAAGACGTCTCCTACACCTCGCCTCAGGTTTGAGTCGGCAAATCATACCCATTTGTGTTTCATTTTGATCATAGCATCCGTTTATTGTAAAATGCACAACTTAGATTATTTATTGATTAAAAAAACTTACTTTTTATTTATTTTTCCCATCATGTCCAGTATGATTGTTCCTGTCTTCATTAACCTGCCCGAGCTAGCAACAATTCTTGAGAACAATGCAGGGATTAAGTACCTAACGAAGACAAGAAAAGTTTGTGTTAGAAAGCTACTTAGTGTTAATGCTCATGGGTACCGTATGCCTCGACGGCACTTGAATACATCAGGCAACATCACAAGGCATATCTCACTAGTGAGGCAGAAGCACAGTTGAAGGCAGCTGATCCGTATGTACCTGGTAGGCTGGTAGTACACCAACAGATGATGATGATGAAGTTTTACCTGCCATAGCAAATAATCCTCAAGGCTTGACAGAGAATCCTACTCCTAGAGAGCAAGGCCGGACTTCTGGTGCTTCAAGTGCACTCCAGCAAAGGACCACTAAAAGGCCCAACTTCTTTTTAGATAATGGAAGAAAAAATTCTCTCGGCCTTTGTACTGACATGCACACAACCAAACAATACAAAGTGTGAGCAAACAAACGTACAAATAAACATGGATTCCCGATAACGGGTTACAATCATGGAGCAAAGAAAAACAACTCGAAACTGTGAAGACTCAAGTAGTCAGCCTATTAGTAGACCGCCAATCATGGTGAGTAAAAAGGTCCCGTGTGATAGTCTCTAGCCAACTGCATCCCGCTAACATATCCTCCTGGCGCGAGCCACATTGCAGTGTGGCCCACAACTGCAACCAATTGGTAGCCATAAACATAACCTGCAAAGGATTGTTAGATTTCTTTTTAGCAAAAACAATGTCGTTGCGGCATAACCAAATAAACCAAATAAGTGTGGCGGCACCAACATGAATAAGAGGTACTAGCTGAGCATTAACATCGGAAAGCTAGTTTCCCATCATATGATAAACATCATAAGGCTTAGATATCGCAAAGGCAATTTCAACCACCCGCCAAACAAAACAAGCTAAGTCACACTCAAAAAATAAATGTTTAATACTCTCATCCTTTGAGCAGAACAAACATTGCGGGCTACCTCTTCACCGTCTCTTTAGAAGGTTGTCTTTAGTTAGGATGACTCCTCGGCATAACGCAGAAAAACTTTGATCTTGAGAGGTAGCTTCAGATGCCATAAAGCCGTATGCCTAAATCGGATATTACAATTAGATAAAACTATATACATCGAATTTTGCGGAAAAAACCCAATTAGAAGTCAGCCTCCAACTAATCCGTTCACCCGAGTCATGCAAGACAATGGTGGATACCTGCATCCTTAAGTTATTAAGTGAATTCGCATGAGGACCCATAATTGTTCTTCTGAATCGTAAATTAAGAGAGTGCATACTCATGACCGAGGCAACCGATGCCTGCTTATCTCGAACAATGTTAAAAAGAACAGGATACTGCTAGCGCAAAGATTGGTCACCCAACCAGATGTCGTTCCAAAACTTAATTTTCTCACAATCATCCACCTGATAAGAGACATAACAAGTGAAGAAGCATTTAATCTTCATGAGTCCGGACCAAAAAAGGGAATCTCCCCACCGACCCTCAACTTGGGAAAAGGTTTAGGAGGATACGTATTTATTTTGAATATGCTCCTGCCAAAGCCCCTCTTTGTTGATCAGATTAAAAAACCATTACTTAATAAGCAAATGTTCTTTGTCTGTAAATCTGGAATACCTAACCCGCCTTGCGCTTTGAAACGACAAACTATTTTCCACTTAGTCAGTCTATACTTCCGCTTTATGGTTATCACTTTGCCACAAAAAATGAGAACGGAGGTAATCTAGTCTTTTCAAGACTCCTTTTGGGACAGAAAAAACGATATCATGTACATTGAAAGGCTACTAAGCACCGCTTTAATAAGAGTAAGTCTACCCCCAACTGACAGAAGTTTACAGGACGGGTCACCGTGAAGTAGACGCTGAAAGAAGACCCATTCCGCCTGCTACTTATCCAGGATTTGTAACTGAAGATGGTATAAGCTGACAGGAGATTCACCTATCCCTAAGGAGTACCAGACTGAAGAATTCCTCGAGGCTATGGAGATATTGCGCGAAACAAATGAAGCTTCATGTTATGATGCTCAGAGCCTGGCTCTAGGTTCATTGGAGAAAGCAGAGTACTTCCTAATGCTAGATACTGTACAATTTGAACCATGTCCAGTTGATGGCATTTGCAGAGGATCTGCATTATGGAAACCTGATATGAGGCTAGTTGCTGAGGTATATGCCCTGGCTAAAGCGCAGGCGCTGCGACTTGGCATTGTAGGGTACAGGCAAATTAAATGGGCAGTTTTGCGAACTCAGGCATTTTTTGCTGGCTGGTACCATGGACAGAAATATTCGAGGTTTTGTTCGCCTCCAAGAAACTCAGCTGACATTTATGCAGCTGATTTGGGGACTATTGAGAAAAATTGTTTCTGATGCTTGGAAGCTTGTTAGTTTCCTACCCTTTCTCCATGAGTTCGCGTTCCGAACCACTGGTAGCGCATGGAATTCCTCCAACGCAACTGAATATGAAGGTAGAGCAAGAAAGTTTGCGGACTCGATTCGTCCTTGTCTATGTTACCTGACAGGGAAAGACCTCTACGGTCCTGCTCTGCAATGGATCGGTGTTGAGCTGCCTATGAAGGTCCTTCAGAGAAAAGTTGGAAGTGATGCAATACCGATTGTTTTTGCTAGCCGAGCCAGAGTAGCTCCTGCTGGTAAAGCCCTCATCACTACCACTCAAGCTGTCGTAAAACAGATGAGGACTCTAGACCGCTGGGAATCCATAAAAAATATGCATAAATTCAATGATACCATTGTAAGTGCAATGGCAGGGAAAATTCAAGCAAACCCTTGGAAGTATCATGCAATGTAAAATGCCTATAACCTTCAACCTTTGAGTGAAGAAGAACAACTCGAGGAAGCTGCAGCTACAACCTGTGCTAAAAAATTTGCACTGATAACCTATGCGTTTACTCAGGCTCTGATGGGGCATCGTCAACTGCCAGGGTACATGGCACTTAAGAGGTATGCTCATGATGGTGTCCTTGCTAATGAGCGCTATAAGAAGTTCTTTACTAATAACACAAAAAAAATGGCTAAGGATATCGGCGCGAAAGTTAGCTGCTGAGGCATTTGGTATCTCAAGCACATGAACAGCTTGCTACAAGGCTGATGCCTTTTGAACTTAACTGTTATCTTTTGATAAATGGAATTACTTCAGTGGCTACTGCATAAGGCTATGTTTTGCTGAACTGGTATCTTCTGAACTTAAAAGCTTGTGTCGTTGGTAAGACTGTCTGTTATTTTGCTGAACTATTATTGCCTACCGCGATAGGTTTTGGATGTTTGCCGGCTTGTGGCGTTTACGATTATTCTAACGTTGATGGTTGTTATTTTGATTTAGTCTACCATTATCGTGTTCTAGGGATGGTATTGTTTACTCAAATTATTGCTGGTGATATTTGTGCAATTGAAGTGCCGGACAGTGAACAGTGGAGCTGCTGGACAAGGGAGTTCTTGCCGGAAGGTAAGCGCGCAGTGTTGTTGTACTGGGCCTGATTGGTTTCTCTTGATGCTGCAAAAATTTGCAGAAGTATGTAGGAGGATGACTAGGGAGAGTATATTCAGTATTTTCCACATAAAAAATACTTAAAATTTTCTGATCTTTTTCAGCTGATTTTTTTTTATCTTTTTTCAAATTTTTGTGTTGTCTGGGTTGCCAAAACCATTCGCCTCATTGTCAAAACCGTTTTTAATGGAATAAAAGACAAAATCTATTTATTTATTTATTTGAGGGACCAAAATTTTTCAGTATTGAAGTCTAAGGATCAAACTTGGATATTTGTAATAGTTAAAGGACCAAAATCCATTAGGTCATAAACAGATGTGACTGCTCACCCTTACAGGTGGACCCCAGTGCATGACGGCACATACCTCTTCCTCTTCCTCGACCTTCCTAGGGTGCACGTCGAGACCGGGATTCACGCTAGGAAGGTTGGCGAGTACTGTTGCAATTTTCTCACATTTCATGGTGCTTGTTTGTTCGGACGTACGAGTCAGTGCGTTTACAAAGACTTTATTTAGACGCGCGACGCCGGCACCGGCACCGGTCAATCTTCCATGCCAGCGCTTGCATGGAAATTACTGTTCACTGATCGAAGACGTACGCAGCCCAGCACGAAGCAATATATGCGCATCAGATGGATGGATCGATGAAATAAAGTTGGACACCAACGATCGATCGACGAGTTGCCATTATGCCAGCCTCCTGAGATACGCCTCCCTAGCTCATTTGCGGATGGCTTGGCACTGCAAAACTCCGGCGTTTAGCTTAGCACTGAGACTGAGAGTAGAAACTCGAAGCCTTCATCCTTCATGCCCACCTGGGATTTAAATTTGGGTTTAAACAATATTCCGTACCCATCGTGACTTCGGTGGTAACCACGGTTTTTGGAAACTGTCGTTTTAGTAAAGAAATTTTGAGATAGGGCTAAATTAAGCAGTAACATGTCCTTAAGGCTTGGCCTGAAAAAATAAGTCCTTAAGGCTCTGTTTAATTAGCACTGCAGTGGGTTATCATAATTCCTCCAGGTGTAATCTCTTTAGATGATTCATCGATTTCCGCCATTTCGGTATGAGCGGAGTTTAGAATAGCGTTTGGATGACAGACAACTAACGGAAAAGGTGTGCTTGTACGTACACAACTATCCATATGCTTATATATATACAACCGTTCATGTCTTTCGGCAGTAAGTTAATTTTTGATCTGATTTACCGAACGAGACGTTATATTTTTCCAGGGCTAATTTTCTATAATAGCTTATAAAACATGCATAATTCAGCAGTCGCAAATACATCTGCATGCGCGTCTATTTGAAAAAAGTAGAAGATTGTAGGAGATGATTTATATTTTGAAAACTCTACATCAGTCATTTATCTTTTCTTTTTTATAAATCATCAGCCGCAAATTGGCTCTACATCAGTTATTTAGTACGCGATCATCTTTGCAACTCTGAGTAAACCATATTGGTTATATATAAGCCTTGATTGGACAGTACGGTGGCACAGTGAAATTGAACGTTTTCTTTGTTTGAAATATCTGAAGTTTAATGTTATGCAAAAAAAAAGAACGATTTGACGTCAACTTTGAAATCATATTGTGACCTCTACCAATCTTTTTTGAAAGCTTATGTTCTTTCTTTCTAGGGTACTTATGTTAGCATCTTTTATTGTTTGCAAGATGTTTCTATACAAGTAAGGTCGTAAAGCATTTGATATTTTGATGACGTGTGTAGGAGCGCTCACACATATTTGCACGTACGGTGGTAGGGGTGTAGTGCGTGAGCTGTGTGCATCTATGTTGTACTCTTCAAGAAAAGGTGATGTGTATTGCTTATAGGCTCATGCTAGTCCTAGGTATGTATACATGGATGCACATGGTTTTTTCATTACCGGGCGTGCACACTCTTTTAATTTTGAAGAAAAGTACAGTTACACATTCAAAAAGTTGTAAGAAAAATCATACATGTACAGTGTGCAAACATAGTGCAAAAAATTCTGCTTCCAATACTCATGACCAGTCGGGCAATGCGCCGGTGTCGGATCCCATGCAGCAGAGTCTGGGGCTAATTGCCGTTACATCGTTTGCGCCACGTCCGCGGATTCTACCGAGCGGCCTGTCAGCCTCGGGCTGTGCTTCGCCATCTCTGCCAGACAGCGCCGGAGCCGACCCACTCGATGCTTATGTCCAGGCCGGTGGCCGGTGGAGTGCACCCTTGTCGCCGGGTCGGACATCAGCGAAGCCGGGGCTCATCTTGGCGGCGCCGCCGGAGCTCATCTCAGCGGCGGCGTCGTCTGCCTTGCTCCCAGGCCTCCTCGCAGTCGCATCGGGTGCCTGCGTCACCTCTCGGGGAGGACGCCTCGATGAAGGCATCGCGCACGTACCAGCAGACCGTCGGCGCCTCTTTGGAACGCGCCCAGTCGTCGGGTCTGCTCCACGGCTTAGGTGCTTCCCCAGCCGCATTTCTTCGGGTTTCTCTTCACCGACGCTCAGCGCGCAGGCTCTTGCATACGCGCCCACGACGGCCACTGCTGCCCAATCGGCAGGGCTTCGTCGTAGCGCAACAATGCGGCTTTGTCGGGATAACGCTGGCGGACAGGGCCGAACCAGCAAAATCAGAGGTCCTATGCCAAACTCTAAAATGGGGTCTACCTCACTAAAAAAATAGAACTATAATAATGTATAGGGCTATAGACCATAATGTCTTACATAGCAATGAGATATATCAAGAATCGTATACCTATTCAACGCTTGGTTGCATAGTCTTTACTTGAACAACATCATTCTTTTAGTGTTCTTTGAAATGAAATCTTAATGATATCCTCATAATCAATCTTCTCCAACACTTCACTCTCAAGTGCTATTGTGGCCAAATCAGTAAGTCTTTATTGTGTCATTGTAGTACGCATATAGGACTTTAATAGCTTCAATTTAGAAAAACTTCGTTCCGCTAATGCAACAGTCACAGGAATGGTCAACAGAACTCTATATGCAATACTTATAAATCCACATATCTTATAAGGATGTCACGCCGTCACGCTGAGACGCAGATGAAGACGAAGAGGCGCTGGTTTCTTTTTGGCCGTTGGACTGCTGTAATCGAATAATCGATCGACGATCGGCCGATCGCAAGCGCCGACTGCAACTCTATCCACTAGCAGGGCCGGATTTCCTTGCCTTGATCGCGCGCAGTCCCTGATTGAGTGATCGCGCAGATCACGCACACGCGCTAGAGGCCTGGAGCCGTGCCCGACAGCCCGAGGTGCAGGCCGTAGGGGGATTAATGGTTGATGGGTTGATGGGCTGAAGTGTTGAAGTGCTCAGAAATTTGGGGCCCCTGGAAATTGGAGGCTCTGTTCCGTCGCACGGGCTGCACACCCATGGGGCCTGGGCCTGCTGGGGGATGAAGAATCCACAATGCGACGGACGGCAGTTAAAAACCAGGACCCTCATGTGGATGGCAAAATGGCGGTTGACTACTACAAGTTGCCGCGAGCATCTACGCCATCACGTAACACTCCAGGTACTTCGTCCCTTCCTACCAACTCTATTGTGTTTTTACCCCATCGCATTTTTCCAATATCAACAACTTAGGCATAACTATGGGTAATGATCGTGCGGATATAGAGCTTCCTGTTAACATTCTTAAGCATATAGAGGTTGATAGGCTAAAGGTGGTTCTAAAAGGTCTGAAAAACTATCCTTGACCAAAATAACATCACTTTACATGACTCAAATCTGTTGAGGTTAGTGATGACGAGGAGGCCGAACATGCCGGTCCCCTACTCTCCCAATTGGTAAAGGATGTCACTGAGGTTGATTCGGATGAGGCAGAGCTTGGTAGCATACTTTGCAACCTTAAGGTTACCGTCAAAAGTCAAATCACATTACTCAAAAAAGTATGGTCATGTCGGATGGTCATTCACAAAGGTCAAATAGAATAACAATTTAAAAAGACAAATGGTTCACCATGAGAGGTATATTCTAGAATAGTAGAGGTCTTAAAGACTTGGCTAAATACCATTATATCGCCATTTGTGTGTGAGATTATAATCTGGATTTTGTCACTCTCTTGCAGACTAGGAAAAATGGTATGACTGGTGGAGCCCTTGCTCGCCTTTTTGGTGGTTTGGATTTCATATGGCACTGTCTTCCTCCCCATGGCAGGTCTGGTGGGGTCTTGCTTGGGGTCAATTCGGGCGTCATTGATGTGTCCGCTATTGTTGATGGGGATTTTTTTTGTCAAATTCCATCTTACCAAGGCGGATAATTTCAAGTGGAGTCTAATGACAGTTTATGGGCCTGCCCAAGATGACTTTAAGGAAACTTTCTTGGCAGAGCTTGTCCGCGCCTACCAAAGTAATTCTCATCCCACCCTAATCGAGGTGATTTTAATATTATAAGATATATGCGCGAAAAGAACAAGGACAGATTTGATACCTGATGGCCATTTCTATTCAACACTTTAATTGACAGTCTTGATCTTAGAGAGATCGCTTTATCAGGACGACAGTTCACCTGGGCTAATACCGTTTAGAACACGATATTCAAAAAGTTAGATCGGGTCCTAATGACTACGGAATGAAAATTAAAATTCTCTTTGGTCATGGTTCATGCTCTCAATCGATCAGTGTTGGACCACACACCATTGCTTCTCAATACTGGTACAACGGCCTCTCATGGTACATAGGCCATTCAAATTCAAGTTAGGCTGGCTTCTTCGGGATGGCTTTGCTGATCGTGTGTCAGCCATATGGACTAGACCATGCAGAGGCTGCACTCCTATGCAAATTTGGAATAACAAGATGAGTGCCTTGAGAAGATATATTATAGTGTGAGCATCAAATACATGTGGCTCCTATAAACAAGAAAAAACAAATATACAGACCATTATTGACAATTTCGACAAGCAGGCCGAGGTCCGTGTTTAAACCGGTGTCAAGGTTGACTTCAAAAGTTGATCCAACGAGTGGTTAGCAACACTACTCCGGGAGGAGGAGCTGAAATGCTACCAAAGAGCCAAGGTTCAAAACATTCTCCATGGTGACAATAACACTAAGTTTTTCCATATGCAGGGTGCGATGCCTTTAAAAGGTGTATATCACTAATTACTATAAAAGTCTCTTCAGCCTAGCTGAGAATAATCAATTATTGATGATTGAGTCATGCACTGAGGATATCCTCAGGTCACAGCAGCCAAGAATGTTTTCCTCACTACGACCTTGACTAAAAAGGAGGTTCGGGATGCAGTGTTTGACATGAAACACAACAAGGCTCCTGGACTGAATGGCTTTCCAGCGGAAATTTATTAGGTGTTTTGGGATATTATCAAGGATGCCTTGATGAACATGTTTCATGCGTTATATTCTAGTAGACTACCCTTATATGGCCATCATTTTGGGATCATTACATTTCTTCCAAAAGTACAAGATGCGAATCGAATTCAACAATATAGGCCAATATGCCTTCTTAATGTTAATTTCAAAAATTTCACAAAAGTCACCACTAATCGTCGTCTCAATAGGGCGGCGGATCACGTTATGCGTCCCACTCAAATGGCCTTCATGTAGGGACATAATATCCTTGAGGTTGTAGTTGTTTTATATGAGACCATACATGAGTTACATCATAATAAGATAAGCGGTGTCATTTTTTAAATAGATTTTGAGAAAGCCTATGATAAAGTCAAATGGCCTTTCTTGTTTCAGACTCTTCGGATGAAGGGATTCTCGCCTAAGTGGATTTCTGGGGTAGAGTCTTTCATCTCGAGGGGCAGTGTGGCAATCAATGTCAATGATGATGTTGGTTCCTACTTTCAAACAAAAAATGGGCTTCAGCAAGTGATCCATTCTCACCAATGTTGTTTAATATTGTGGCCGATATGTTAGCTATTCTGATTGACCGTGCTAAAATGGCTAGGCAGATATCTGGAGTGGTGCCACATCTAATTGATGATGGCTTATCTATTCTTCAATATGCTGGCGACACACTTCTCTTTATGGATCACGACATAGACAAGGTAAAAACATAAAGCTCATACTTTGTGTGTTTGAGCAACTTTTTGGTCTAAAAATCAACTTCCACAAAAGTGAATTGTTTTGCTTTGGTGAAACCCAAGCGGCATTGAAACAATATGCTAAATTGTTCGGATGTGCGATGGGTGAACTCCCTCTGAGATATCTAGGCATTTTGATACATAATAATCAGAGGCTGTGGGATGCAGAATGTAAAGAAGTGGAAGAGCGGTTTGACAACCAACTTAGTGGTTGGAAAGGTAAATGCCTCTCCACAGGTGGCAAGTTAGTGCTGATCAATTTGGTCCTTAGCAGCTTGCCCATGTACATGAGGTCCTTTTTAATTCCATGAGGGATACTTCGGCGACTTGATTACTTGCGTTCTAGGTTTTTACTGGCAAAGTGATAATAAAAAAATACTTTCTTGTGCAATGGAGTATGTTGTGTCACCCAAAGGATCAGGGTGGATTAGAGATCCGGGATTTGGCCATCCAAAACATCTTCCTACTCTGTAAGTGGCTTTTCAAGTTACTGACGGAGGATGGGGTTTGGCAACAATTGTTGCATAATAAATATTTAGGCTCTAAGCCACTTTCACAAGTTCTGTGGAAGCCCAGGGATTCGCATTTCTAGGCAGGACTCATGAAGGTTAAACGACATTTATTTCATTTTGGTACCTTCACTATAAAAGATGGCACCCAAATCAGATTCTGGGAAGATCGGTGGTTGGGTCATACACCGCTTCGAGACCAGTAGCCATGTCTGTACAATATAATGCATAACAAACAGGATACCGTAGCTGAGGTAATGCAGCACTCAAGATGAGTCTTCCACCAATCATCATGAGTCTTCCACCAAGATGACTACATACCTCAAGATGAGTCTTCCACCAATCATCATCAGATTCAATAGTTCCTAGCAGATCATTCCACCCTAACCCAGTTGCAACATTTTTTAACTCCATGAACTGCATATACTCCTTCTTCAATAAGTTATATTTGTTTCTAAATTGTTTCTTTGTCATTTTCTTCCCAGCTCTAGAAAAATAGTTTTTTGTAACCCTTTCGGCTCAAGCATCCCAATGGCCTATTATGATTATCAATTTCTTCTTTGCATATCTCACAAAAATGTCTTGTGTGATACTCATCCCAATTTGCTTGCTTCACCTATTTCATAATAATCAAGGAACTTGCTTATAAGAAATAATCACTAATATAGCACTCATGTACTATTATAATAAAATGAGTAATATATCACTCATGTAATGCTTATCAGGCATGCATGTTGGAATATGAAGGAGATTTTTTTAAAAATATTATTTTTTTCCATAAATCGCAGGAGTACAACACCAATAGGAGGAATTTCAAAAATAGAGACCCGTCACGGCAAATGCCGAAAACGATAAATCGGCACACCAATTGCCGATTACTTGAATGCTCGGTAACTTGCATGCTGAAAAGTCAAGTCAGCACCCCATGTGCCGATTTTCTGGGGCTGTCGGCAAGTCGTTTGCCGACTTGGGGCTAATCAGCACGCCGTTTGCCGACTTGGGGCTAATCGGCAAGCCGTGTGCCGACTTGTTCCAAGTCGGCATTTACGGCCCCGACTCGTCCCGCACGGGCACACGCACGCACGCACCCGAGTGTTGAGGCGAGCGGCGGTGGTGGCGCGACTTGGAGGGAGGGCGGCAGCCGGGGGCGCGGCGAGGCGAGCGGGGAGGCCGGCGGCGAGGCCAGCGCGGCGGCCGGCGGCGAGGCCGTGGGGCGGCGGCGCGGCGTGGGAGAGAGGAGAGGAAGAGAAAAGGAGGAGGAGAAGAAGAGAAGGAGGAAGAAGAGAAGAGGAAGAGAAGAGAAGAAGAGAAGGAGGAAGGAGAGGAAGGAGAAGAAGAGAAGAAGGAGGAAGAAGAGGAGAGGAAGAGAAGAAGAGAAGAAGGAAGAAGAGGGGCCTCCTCCGCAGACTTTTTCGTCGGTCAGGTAAACCTGAATTCTCAAAAAATTTGTCGATTTACTTTAGCATTAGCATATTAGGAATAATATTAATATGTTAGGTATACGAATCTACCTGAGTCATTTTAGAATAATGTATGTGCAGCGTTTTAGAAATTGACTTCCATCTATAATCGCATATGTCATGATTTGATCATACAGTTGCCGATATTACGAAATAGTTATACAGAACTAGAAAAATATGGAAGAAATAGAAGTAGAGTACGATTGTATAATATTGTTATTATAGATCAGATGGACATACGTAGCTACATATTACGAGTCTCCTACATTTTGAACATAGGTGAATTTTACGAAATGATATTACGGATGACAGAAATGTCTGATATAGTGAGATTCAAGATTTTCTATGGTCCTGGAGAAGTGAGGACGAACTCGAATGGAGTTGATCTTAGTTCATTCAGTTACACTGTATTGCCTCTGCAAAATCCCGAGTCGATGAACATTAGAGAAGCTAAAGACTGGTTCACCCGTAGCTTTGGTCTTGATACGGACAAGTATAGCGTCAGCATTCAAGCTGTATTTACAATGTCCTTAAGTTCTTTGCACTGGGATCTGATGTCTGTTGAAAGAACGAAGGAGTGGACTTCTTGGCTTAGGGTCTGTAGCGGTCGTAAGGATGATCCTGTTGCTTTGGTGCAAACTGTTGTGAAATATCAAACGGGGTATCATTGTACAGCGTATGAAGAAAATCACATAAGTGCATCAACGCAAGGGGTAACAGAGTATGGAGCCGGAGAGCATTCTGAAGCAGTGATTCCAGGAGGAATGAGACCTAACCATGGTCCTATCGGGCGGGTGGACGAAGCTGAGGAATTTGAAGCGTTGGTGGAGGCTATGGAGCAGGAAGATCTAGCGGGCGTTGCGCAAGATGACGACGAGGAGGCCGATGATGAAGATAGTGCTGAGGACGAGGAGACTTCTGATCGTCAAATTCCTAACGGGTGGGACCAAGAACTATTGGGTGGTATGCGTGTGACAGATGGGCATGAGTCATCGTGGGAGTTCAGAAGCAATGAGATAAAACATGCCACCATGTATCGCAACAAGCTCGAATTAAAAGATGCAGTTGCTCTATGGGGTATGTCCACGCAAAGAACATTTTACGTTCAGGTGTCTACCCCGACCCAGTACACCGCAAAGTGCAGCAGTATTGGTTGTCCTTGCTCTGTGCATGCTCACGTCTCGAAGTACGAAGTGGCTTGGATTATTAGTAGAGTAGTGCCTCATAACTATGTTCGATCCAACGTCCTCGCAGAGCATCGTAACATGACTTCAAGTCTGATTGCAAGATTGATGTTCACCAAGATAGTGGAGAAGAAAGATATGGAAGCGAAACATATTCAGGTAGCAATAAAGAACAAGTACCAGTTCTCAATCAGCTACGAAAAGGCATGGCGTGCTAAACAGAAAGCAATGGAGATGCGATTTGGGAATTTCAGAGATTCATATCACAACCTTCCCTACCTGCTGTGGACACTACAAGACAGAAACCCAGGCACGTATGTCGACATCAAGTATACGTTGTCATCCGAGTCACCAGGATTTAAAGAGATGAACCGGGCTTTTTCTCCTTCGGAGCTTGCATTGAAGCATTTAACCATTGCCGACTTTTGCTGTGTGTTGATGGTACATTCTTGACAGGCAAGTATAGGGGGCAGATCCTTACCGCTATTGGAGTGGACGGCAACAACCAAATTCTTCCACTAGCTTTCGTATTCGTTGAAGGCGAGAACCACGCAAGCTGGCTATAGTTCTTCAGAAGACTGAAGCGAGGTGTCGTAAAAAATCGACCGAACTGTTGCATACTCCATGACAGGCATCCCGGTATATTGAAGGCTGTGAAGACTCTTACAAACCCCGGACCGGATGAGCTTGAACCCTGAGCTGATATGCAAAGCCGCTGGTGCAGTCACCATCTATGGGCAAATTTCTACCGGCAGTTCAGGAACAAACGTCTTATGAATCTCTTCAAGAGGCTATGCAAACAAAATCAGCAGAAGAAGTTCTACAAATTGTGGGCTAAGCTTGATGAATTCACTGAAATAGAGTTAACTCAGCAGAGGAAGAAAGCCGCGGCAATTGCAGTAACAGCGGACGAGGAGCCGAAAGAATTGCAGGAGGTCAGTCAGCTGTTTCCCTGGGACATGCCGTCGAGCTCCTAGCGCACACCTACGCAGATACCGTCCATGATTCCCACACCTGGTACGTAATCTTTTCTTGCTTCCATGAAATATGTAACATTTTGTCACACAATCATGACCTATTGTCTCCCACAGGTTTTCTTCCCATGTCATAGGGAGGAGGAGGTTTGGACAGCCCGTCTCGATACTTTATGAACACTCAGTTCGACCCCGCTGACAGTTCCGCGTTGGGAGGGGAGTATCCTACCCTGTCTTCACCGCCACCACCGACGCAAGACACCCAGCCTATCGCCCCTCAGCCTGATGAGCCCTTGCACGGTAGAGGTCGTCGTACGATTGTTCTGCCGGGATAGTTAACGTACTTGGACTTCCGCAAGAGGCTGTGGAGGGGGCCGCATCGAGGACGTGGACAGGGAGGCCCAGGAGGACCTGCCCAGGGAGACTAGCAGGACTTTTTGTTTTGATTGGTTATGACCGCATCCTTTTGGATTTTATCTATCTTAGTCGTACTACTTTTCCATGGAACATGTAGTTTATTTCATCGAAATCTAGACTACGAGTACGATACATTGTCATCAGTACACATTGAGTAGATAGTACGATAACATTCGCTTGATACAGCCATAGAACTGAACAACCTAATAATCGAACAACTAAGAAAATAGAACATAGGACAACCTACTCAGGGCCTTTAGGATATTTTCCCTTCCTCATACGACGAGCGTGAGCTTCCTCTCCTTCTTCCTTCACACGACGCGCGATCTCGTGCTTCCTTGCCCTTTCAGCCTCACATGCTTCCACAGCTCGACGTTCGGCCTTTATCTTTTCCTTACGTTGCTCCTCCTGCTAACGCTTTCGCTTCTCCGCCTCCTCCGCCTCGTGCATGCGTTGCAGAGTGTAATCTCGCCTAAAATAAACCTCACGCATCAGTTGTTCTTCATCCTCTTTCGATTGGGTATTGTCTAGCCACTGTATGTAGTCACATATAGTGGGTGAAGACTGCGAGCAAATGAGTGTTAGCATTGTATTGCAGTGTTATGAGCGGGTGGAAGCAAGAACTATTGGGTGCAATGCGTGTTTTACCCTTCGACGCTGTGTGCGCACGGTAATATTCGCTAGCTCTTTATCGTAGTTAGCACACATGAAGAACCTTCTTCCGAAGGTGTACGACATCTCTCTTGACACCATTAGTTTGCACGGATCTTGGCACCAACAGAGGGGAACCTTGACTCCCTTCGGCACATCAGCAGGAAACTTCTCCTTCGGCATATCATCCGAACCAGATGAAGCCATTCCTACCATTTTGCAGTATGGGCGTGGTTAGTAAATCCAATAAACTCAAAAAAAGTCCACAAATATTTACCTCACTTCAGCCCCCCGCTGAAATCCCTCTTTCAACTCGCCTCCAAAACCCCTCTCCTCTCCTCTTTATCCACGTAGTTAATCTATTATATTCGTCGGTGGGTGGGAGGCAGAGAGAAAGGTCCGGGGAGGCTAAATAGGCAAGCTAGGGGCAGGTCGGCAGCTGGCTGGCCGACTAGGGCTTGTCGGCAGCTGGATTGCCGACTTGCCCCTAATCGGCGTATGGTTTGCCGACAAGCCCCTAGTCGGCATCTGGCGCGCCGACTTGCATCTAGTCGGCATCTGGAACACCGACTAGTCCTTGGGCACTAAAATCAGTTGCCCCTATCGGTTGCTGGGCTGCCGAGTTGCACTTTGTCGGTTATTGGGCTACCGACTTGCCTCTTTTCGGCAATTGGAGTGCCGATTTGACCTTTTCGGCATTTGCTGTGCCGACGGGCCTCCATTTTTGAAATTCCTCCAATTGGTGTTGTACTCCTGCGATTTACGAAAAAAATAATATTTAAAAAAATTCGAATATGAAGTCTTCTAGTAAATTCTCCGTAAGAACTCGTTTATTTTCTATCAGCATATTCCCATGAGGCATACATAACAATATAGAAACTACTATTAAAATAGTGCTGCAACATTGAACTAAGCTACTTAACACTTTGAATTTCTAAAATTTAGATATCGTGGTCAATTTGATCTTATCCCTTTGCAAAGCAATTGGCCAAATCTATTGGTTCAATTTTCATTGGTCACTTAAGAGCAAGTGCTTCACTTTGAATCTTTTATGGTATTGGATTTCTAGCTCGTTTCTAGGCAATCTTATAATTATTCATTGTTCTGGACTTGCTAAAGAATTACAGGAAAAGCACCTTAATTCTACTTTTAACATATTATTGCCCATGATTAACTAAACTTTAATTAATTCGATGCATGCAAAAGAATCTCCACATGTGAGGGTTTGGCACAAGATTAATTCATCAACGCCGAAACATCATATCTGAAAAAAAAACTAGACGATCTCGTGTGCGGCACAACAGATCAGACTAATATATCACGAGTGCGCGACACACAGCAACCAAAAAGCAACCCAAAAAAACAACCTTCGGGATGCTCGGATGGCCGGGAGGCAGCTTCAGTTGCTAGGTAGCCGGTCGGGCGAGTAGATCCGGCGTGGGGAGGCGGCGGCTTGGGGACAACTCGGGGACACCGGCGCTCCAGGACACCGGCGGCGTAGGGAGGCGGCGGCTTGGGGACGGCTCGAGGATGGTGGCGCTCCAGGAGGTGGTGGCTTGGGAAAGCCCGCAGCACAGAGAGGAGGGACGGCAACAGGTGAGCTCCTCGGGGAGGGCGGCTGCTCGGGTAGGGCGGCGGCTCGAGGACAACACCGGCTTGGTGAGGGTCGTGGCGCAGGGAGGACTGTGCCATGGGGAGGGCGACCACTCGGGAGGGTTGGCTCTTGGGGAGGCCGATGCTAGGGGAGGCCGACGCTAGGGGAGGCTGGCAGCTCAGGGAGTCGGCGGCGGCGGAACCCTAGGGCAAATAAGAGAGCACAGGCAGGGTGGGACGAGGGAGTTCGGCGTGTGCAAGGGTGGGTTTGGGGTGACCGGTTCGGTTTCGTCCAATGGCAAACATGGGTGAAGTTCAGGATGAAGTTCGAAATATCCCACCGCAAAAAGCCACCATAGCACCTTTTGAAGTACAGTTTACCCGTACATTATTTTTAGAGGTGCTTATGTAAAAGTTGTTTTGATTATTTTGATGTTTGATCGAGCTTTTGGCTTATAAACAGAGAAAGCCACAGCTAAAGTCTAACCAAACACCTTCTTAGCCTCTACCTGTGAGTCCCACCGGTCAGAACAAAATATTCTAAAATCCACTTCCCCACACGCAGACCATTCCCCCACCACCGCTCCCAAAATCTCAACGCTACGGTCCAAGATCGGGCGGAGCAGGATTGAGATCTTAGAGCAACCTTTGCCACTGCTCTTGGAAGTGAAGCCCCTTGCTCTTTGCCACCATGGCTCGACAAAATTAGCGCTAGAACCAGGTGACCAACCTCGCTGTGTGGGGCGACGCGCCAGATGGACGGTACAGGGGCGCTGGTAACTGCTATTGGAGAGGCAAGGTCCTAGCAATGGCATCAGGCAGCGGCTTCAAAGCAGCTGCAGGAGGCCCCGACTTTGAACCAGCTCTCCACAGTCGGATGGAGCGGTTGTTCCTGCAACAGGCGATGGGGGAGGCGAGGAGGACTGGAGAAGGTTGAAAGATATTCATTTTCTATTGGCTGGAACCGGCTTCTTGACTTGAGCCGAGCCTAGTGCTTTTTGGTTGAATTTTTTTCTCTTTTAGACCTTGTTAGTGGCATCACTAAATTGAATCCCTCTAAAAATGTAATGATAAATTTATCTCTATCACAAAATAGAACGACACGTGATATGTATCATACTTGGAGAGTGTGATGGATACCTTTCGTGGGTTGTAGACGCGACAGAGCGTCGAAGTCGTGATGGATGCCAACACGTGACCTATCGTGACCTGAAGGCGTGACATGTGGCCTGTTGCGATTTGGCCACGACAGGTCACATGTCTCGTCTTCAGGCTGCGATGAACATCAACACATGACATGTCGTGGCTTGAAGGCGAGACACGTGTCTCAACTCCAGTCTACGACAAGTGGCATGCCACACCTGTTGTCGCTGCTCCGATACCCTGCCGCACCTCCAACCTACATTAGGTGCCCGTCACGCTCTCTAGATGCGATACATGCCACACGTCGCCTGTCTAGTCTATAGTCTATAGTGGGAACAAATTTTTTATTGCATTTTAGAGGGGCTAAATTCGCTAATGCCACTAAATAGGAGGCTAAAAGAGCAAAAAAGTTCCTTTTTGGTTAGCTCCTGGGTGGTGCATGGCAGAGATCCTAGTTACAGCTCACATTGCTCATGCTGCACACCAAACCCACGGCGTATACGGCACTCAGCTTGGCAAGTCATGATATGCTTGTTCGTTAGCCGCCTGCTTTTTCTCAATAGTAGACATGGTCAACAAGCTATGACCATGGCTAATTCTTCAAGCAGTAAGAAATCCAACAAGTGGAAATCGTCTTTAGATGCAAAAAGGGGTAAATATATATATTTCACTTTTTATAAATATTTGAGTTGGTATTGATGTGGGCTGTGATTTCACCTTACCTCCACCAAAGATAACTTTTAGATTGGTGGAAGTCATCTCTTCACGATTTTCAGCACTTGTTTTAGAGTTTGTAAAATATATTATAATGGTTATTTTATGGTTTTATTTTTTGTAAGTTGTTTTGTTTTTTCTAACTCGCTCTTGGCCATAAATTTATACGAAACTTTGATTTGCCACATGTTAGATCTATCTTTATTATTTTCGTGGCAACGTGGCGCGGGCTTCAGCCAGTATAGGTAGTCGATTACATGGTTAACTAGCAGATCAGTAACAAACTACGGCAAACACAAAATCGCTGCAGTGACCTTTTCTTCAGGGTATCAATCAACGATTGATATGCTGCGCGTCTGCGGTCTGTTTAGTTTGTAAGCTCGCTCACACTGCCAGCATGAGCCTCCTCATACCAAGGGCCCTGCCAACTGAACCGCTTCGCCGTGCAGGGAGCTGCGATAGATAGCCGGCGTTTTCGGCATCGATCCGAGCGCTGCATCTCCCTCCCCTGCCTCCTCCCTCCGCGCGGAGGCAGCGCTTCATTTCAATAGGTGCTCAGATTGGCCGCGCATTTAGAGCACCTGCAAAGCAACGATGGTCTGTATTGTGCAACCAAAGTTAACCTCAAGATTAGTGCATTCGTATTATTGTTTTTCTAGAGGTGTTAGCTAGTTAAATGCACTGTATTTCAACTGAATTCAGGCACTGACCGAGAGGCAGCCGCAGTCGGAGAAGAAGGCCCCGCGGGCAAGGCCGAAGGCCGTCATCGTGCTGTGCGCCGCGAGCTTCTTCGTGGGGCTGCTGCTCAGCGGCCGGATGACGATACTGACGTCGCCGTCGGGAAACCACGGCACCGTGTCTTCCTCCGGCCACGGCTCCAGGATCTCTCTTTTCTCAGACGACTGCGAGCACAGACGTGTAAGTGCAGTAACATACACTCGTACAGTTGACTAAGTGTTTTTTTACTGGATGCCACGTTGTCAAATCTTGCATGCATGGTAATCAGCTTGGTAAACATTCAGTTTTCCTTCTTCTTTCAGAAGCTAGGGGAGAGCAACCCGAACGACATCATGAACGAGGTGTCGAGAATTCACCAAGCAATTCAGTGAGAATTTCTTTTGTCCCAACTCCCAAGTGCCATAAAATATACTGATTATTCCTTGCATGGGGTATACGAGTGTGCGAACATGGTACATGTGTTGTGTAGGTCTCTGGATAAGTCGGTGTCGTCGTTGGAGATGGAGCTGGCCGTGGAGCGCGCCAAGAGGAACGGCGGCCTCGGCGCCTACGTACCGTCCAAGGGCCTCCCCAAGGCGTTCGTCGTGGTCGGCATCAACACGGCCTTCAGCAGCAAGAAGCGGCGCAACTCCCTCCGCGACACCTGGGTTCCCAGAGGTAACCAGCAAACTGAACTGAACGACGCGAACGACGCATGCATCACATGAGTATTGCTCTTCGATCGAAGGTGTTGTGATTGGATTTCGGCACTTGTGGTTGTACGTACAGGTGATAAGCTGAGGCGGCTGGAGAAGGAGAAGGGGATCGTGATCCGGTTCGTGATCGGGCACAGCGCGACGCAGGGCGGGGCGCTGGACCGTGCCATCGACGTGGAGGAGGCGGAGACGAGGGACTTCATGCGGCTCGATCACGTGGAGGGCTACCACGAGCTGTCCTCCAAGACGAGGATCTACTTTACCACCGCCGTCGCCACCTGGGACGCCGCCTTCTACGTCAAGGTCGACGACGACGTCCACGTCAACCTAGGTACGTACATTACACCACACGATTTGGTTTCAAGTTCAGATACCGAAAAGTACGTGGCGCTGTGCAGGGATGCTTACGAGCAGGCTCGCCAGGTACAGGACGACGCCGAGGGTCTACGTGGGCTGCATGAAGTCCGGCCCAGTTCTGTCGCAGAAGTAAGCACAAAACTACTTTTCTGATCTCTCTCGTTACAACAACACAGAAATTCTACGTCCCGTCAAAACACACGCACACGCACAAATCTACGTTTCTGCTGATTAGTTTGGCCATTTGATGCATGGCAGGGGCGTGAAGTACCACGAGCCGGAGTCGTGGAAGTTCGGGGACGAGGGGAACAAGTACTTCCGCCACGCCACCGGCCAGATCTACGCCATCTCCAGGGACCTCGCCTCCTACATCTCCATAAACCAGTATGCGTCATGTGTTCGCGTCACTGTCATCTGCACCATTCTGCACTACCTCTGTAAATTAACTTTGGCTGATTTGTGCGAGGGGAAATTTCTTTTTGTCTGCAGGCCGATACTGCACCGGTTCGCGAACGAGGACGTGTCGCTCGGCGCGTGGCTGATCGGGCTCGAGGTGGAGCACGTCGACGACCGGAGCCTGTGCTGCGCCACGCCTCCAGGTTCCTGTGCACATCCAATCGCAGCACTGACTCGCAAAGAGCCTTCTTTTTTGCCGCGGTGCAGGGGATGGCTGTTAGAAACATAAAAGAAGCTGCTTTAATTTCTCCTTTTTGCGGTGCAGACTGCGAGTGGAAGAAGCAGGCCGGGAACGTGTGCGCCGCGTCCTTCGACTGGTCGTGCAGCGGCATCTGCAAGTCGGTCGACAGGATGAGGGCGATCCACAGCGCGTGCGGCGAGGGCGATGGAGCCGTCTGGAACTTCGCCGCCGCGGCGTGATTAGAACGGTCGCTGGGGCAGATCGGCCGCGATTGTTACAGGGTTTATTCGTCATCTGTTTTGTGAGACCTGAAAACTATGAGTGAAAGGAATCGTTGCTTCGTAGGCCATAAAAACGTAGCGTTTTGCTAACTGAGCATGCGGTAGTCGGATATTTTTAGTCCAGGTGGTGGTTGTAGCATGTGCTTATGGTGATCAAGGCCATGACTTTTTAAGCTTAATTTGGAAATTGCAAGCCTTAGATGGTGCATAATCACGAGATATCATATGTTCTGAATCTCGAGGGAAAAGTACTAGCAGTTGGCTATTGAGCAGATTTAGCCAGGCCAGGCATTGTGTGATATGAACCCTGATACACACGTTCTCACATAAAAGGAAACAGATTAGGCCAGGCCACGCATTAGTTTCTTACTACTGCTGTTAACGGCGCGTCGCGTGACGTGTGTGCTTACTGCAGGTAGTGGATGTAGCTTTCGATTATCTACGTAGACGTGGCCACGGCCCACATGGGACATCGATGCAGGTTCGACACGTTTTCAGCTGTGCCACCTCTTCTCCCTCTAGAGTGGCCCTCCCTAAGGGCATCCATAGTGTACTGCATCGACGTTAGTTCAAAATCCTGCTACCTAGAAGACTCGGCGATTTCTTCCCAATGTTTAGAACTGGTTCGTACGTAAAATGGGATGCACGTGATATAGGAAAATTAGGGGCCTAATTTGGTTTGTAGTCAATTCTTGCTAAGCCAAAGTTAAGGCATGCCAAAATTTGGATAGCCACACGTCGTTGCACCCACATCGCTGGCGATGGTGAGGCATATGGCAGCCACTACCGTCTCTTCCTACCCTCGTGCCACGTCTTCCTCTCCTATTGCCGTCCTCGCACTTTTTCTTAATCTTATATAGCTATATATCGCTATAGATCCACCACTGCATCCTACCATCCTCCTCAGGGCCAAGACCAGTGAGACCAGTGTTGCCTCTACTACCACTAACTTCGGTCCTCCACTAACCTGACCTTCCTGTAAACCCATAGGAGGAAAACATGCGAACCCCAAACCCTAAGTCACTAACCCTAACCCTTCAACAGTGGTAATGGCACTAGAAGGCGGGAGTGGGGTGGGGGAGGACGCTTCCCAGAGGCGAGAAAAATTTGGCCAAAACCCATAATTCTTTAGTCGGCTAATGCGTTTCCGTTAAGTGAATAGTCGCAACAACTCAACCTACTTTTGTAGCATTTGAAACGAGCTCAAGTTGTTCCACACGCCACCTTGTGGCTGCCCTGTAGCTAGGACATAGTGTAGATATGGCAAGGGCACACTCAGCAGTGACGTAGATTGGCTAGCCCATCCAGTCCCTGCAAAGGCTTCAAATATTTACAGTTTGCACATGGCAATGGCTGGGCTTAGGTAGCCTAGAAAGCGCATGCAAGCATGAGCAGCGGCAACGACAAAAGGGAAGGCCGTAGTGTGGTGCTCTTGTCGGGACAACACGAAGCGAGAGAGGTAGGAAAACAAGCGATAGCTTTGTTCGGATTCATGTAGGAGGAGAAAGTCAAAAATGCAAAAGTGGCATCACCCCGTTAGGGTGTTTCACCCATGTCGAACACCAGCACCGAGATCCCTGCAAAATTTGTCTTCGTAGAAACATTATGGCCAACGGCATATGTAGGGCATGTTTGTTTTGTTCATATCAAACGCTCGACATAGACTGTCCCAACTCCATATGATTGTCCCTGCCACCTTCAGCCCCCTCCCTCCTGTGGCCTCACTAGCCAAAGTGGTTAGGGAAAGGACCCGCCGTTGCTTAGTAGTTGTAGTGTAGGTTGAATAATCCTTACTTAAGGACATTTACCGGTATGGCGCTCTCCCCGGTGGTCCTGCTACTCGGAACTTCTAGCTTTGGTGGCTTGTGTTGCGATGCCGCCACTTTGTCACCACCCTGCCGGTCTTTGTGTCATCCTCATCGGCTGCTCTGTCGAGTCTGGTGGGGGGATCCAAACCTGTGTCTGCTTCAATACTCTTCCCCCAAAATTTAGTTGTTGCTCCTCCTCATCAACGCTTCTCTACGGCTTCACGCCATGGTGGCGCTATGGAGCTCCAGGTAAGGTATGTTGGTGGATAGCTGCAACTCCAGATCCGCAGCCTCTTGATGCCCACACCCCTTTTCCGATTCTGGTCCATTCATGCGAATGGGGATCTAGAACTCGAGCTGTTTTTTCAAGACGCCGCAGATGTTCTCCCGCGATCTCAGCGCTATCGGTGCTAGCCTCCATCATTTGTCCCGATCCCATGGTAGTGTTGGAGTATTGTCGTGTATAGCAAGTTGATGTATAATTGTTAGGATCCTAACCTCCTAACCAACCTTGTAACAGATGTAAAGATCTTGTATGTATGTATATCTATGAGAAGGAGCCGCTAGCCTATTTGCACCGTGCAACATCAAATCAATCTACCTATCCACCAAACTCTCATCTAGAGGTTTGTTCTCTTTATGGTATCAGAGCCTTCAAGCATCACCGATGAGATGTGGCTCACGGCTTCCGCAAGCACTATTGTTGCCGGCCAAGGAGGCCCTTCCCTGTTCAACACATCCACGGTCTGGCTGAATGGCATGAACTATCTTCTATGGAAACCACAAGTCATGGCAGCCCTTCAGGGTCATGAACTGCTCGGCTACGTCGATGGCATGACTGCTACACTGAGCACGATGGTGGCTCAAACCGTCGGTACTGAGATGTCACAAGTCGCCAACCCGGAGTACCATACTAGGGTGCCCCAGGATCAATAGATCCTCAGTGGTCTTCTTGGGTCATTGAGCGAGGAGGTGTTCGCTCAAGTCATCCTGCTCACCACGCCTAGGGGCATGTGGCCTCGAAGTCCTAGGCGAATATCATCCAGATTCACTTCTATGTGACCAACATGAAGAAAGGCGACACCCGATGACAGTCTACTTAAAAAAATGAAGCAATTCGCTAACAAGCTCGCCACCGCTGACGGAGATCTTATCGCCTGCATCTTGATAGGTCTCTAAGCCGAGTACAGTCCACCGGTTTCATCTACAACCACCAGGATCGAGCCTATGACACTGAATGATCTATACTCACATCTTCTAACTTACGATCGCTTAGCATCACAGGGAGAATCTGCTTCACCCGGTGGCTCTTCTATCAATGTCGCATCTCTCCGCAACGCTCAAGGAGGCAAAGGAGGTCACTGGAAGCATAAGGGCAAGCAGCAGCCCAAGCATATCGCGGGAGGTAGTGGTGGCTAGCCAAGCCATGGAGGTGGTTACCACGGCCCGCCTACGCCCCATGCCAACGACGACGACTACCAGCATGGCAATGAAGACCGCCTAATCTGCCAGGTTTGCAACAAGCCTAGCCACATTGTGGTGCACTGCTACCATTGCTTTGATCATGACTATTAGGAGGATCCGCGCTTCGCATGTTCAGCAATGAACTCCTACTTTGTTGATACCAACTGGTACATAGATACAGGAGCAACATCCATATCACTGCTGAACTTGACAAGCTAAACATCAAGGAGTGCTACCCCGGCATTGATTAGATTCATACAACAAGTGGTTTATGTATGGATATTTGTCATGTCGGTCATTCACAAGTTCATACCTATTCCAGCAAGCCATTACACCTCTAGAATATTTTGCATGCCCCTCGATCTTACAAGAATCTCCTATTGGTTTACAAATTGGCCTCGGATAATCATGTCTTTTAAACTTTATCCTAATTTCTTTGTCATCAAGGATCTGGCCACGAGGAACATACTTATTAGAGGACACCACGTAGGAGGCCTCCATCAGTTTCCTCCCATCCTTGGATCAGCAGTCAAGAGAGTTCTCAGTGTTGTCAAGCCCTCTTCTGAGGATTGGCATTCCAGGCTCGGTCATCCCGCGTTTTCCAAAGTACAGCATGTCATGGAGTTGAATAAACTTCCATGCTACTCCAAGCACGATGGCCATGTGTGTGATTCCTACATGCAGGCTAAGAGTTATCAGTCGCCTTTTCCTTTGTCAAATAGTAAGTCTAGTGCTCCTCTTGAGCTTGTATGCTCCGACATTTTGGGTCCTGCTAAAACTCATGTTGGAGGCTTTAAATACTATGTCATTTTCATTGGTAACTTAAAAAAATTCACATGGATTTGCTTGCTAAAAAATTGAGCTGATGTGTTAAAAAAATTTCTTCAATTTCAAGCTCATGTTGAACGTACATTAGGCGCTAAAATTCTTGCTGTTCAATCCGATTAGGGAGGAAAATATCATAAACTAAATTCCTTCTTCAATCAACAAGGTATTGCTCATCATGTTTCTTGTCCACACATCCATCAACAAAATGGCATTGCTGAACACAAACAGCATCACGATATAGAGACTAGACTTGCCCTTCTTGCACATTCCCATGTTCCCTTTGTTTTTGGGATGATGCCTTTCCAACGGCATGTTTCCTTATCAACCATCTTCCTAGTTGAGTGATTGATTTTGAGACAACTTTAGGATGTTTGTTTGGCACCATGCCCGATTACACATTTCTTTGTACTCTCGGTTGTGCATGTTAGCCATACCTTCATCCATACAATTCTCACAAGATCAATTTTTGCTCGCAATGTTGTGTTTTTCTTGGGTATAGCCCTCCCACAAAGGCTATGAGTGCCTTAATCCTGCCACTGGCAAGGTCTACATATCTTGCGACGTTATGTCTAATGACACCTTTTTTCCTTTTCCCGACATCCCTTGAGTCCTGCACCTTCTCATCCCACCACCTCCGCTAGTCTTTTGCTTCCACTCCCATCCAATTTACCCATGTCTGTGAATGATAGACATGATGTTGTTTCTATTATACATGTTTCTGCTAACCCTGCTGCGGCAGGCTTGCTTTTGCCTTCTATAGGATTGTGCGATATCGATCAGGTGCCCTGCTTGGTGTATATAGGAGCATGCAGCGCTACCGTCACAGGCACGCTCGCGCCTAAGGATGTGGCGACCTTGTTGGGCCAGATGGCTCCGGTGGGCCAGAACTGGACCCCAACACAGCTGCCTGTTTTGGCTGCTACCCTGGCTGGTGGGCTGGACCAGCTTCCATGCGAGCCTCCACGCGTGTCCGATGCATCACTCCGGGGCCCGTGTGCCATGATAGCACCATTCCACTCCGCCGCATGGGCCGTCTAGGGCGTTGATTCCTTTGCAGCATCAACCCATGCAAATGCAACTCCGAAACAACATTCAGCAATAGCATCGTTTCATGAATGTCACGTTCCCCGTATCCATCACGGTGATGGGCATTCCTTCTGTGTGGCGATGAGGAGGTTCCCGAGGATCCTGACAGCTATGATGAGGCTGCTTAGTATCCTCAATAGCATGCGGCAATTAATGGATGTGGAGTTTGGTGACTCGTTGCTCCTCACAAAGGGGTGAATGTAATTGACTACCGGTGGGTGTTTAAGGTCAAGCAACGTGTTGATGGCTCAGTGGACAAATTCAAGGCTCGATTGGTTGCTAAAGGCTATAAAAAAACAGTATGGTCTCGATTACAAGGACAACTTTAGTCCTGTTATCAAGCCTACTAACTATTCATCTAGTTTTTTCTATTGCTAAGGGTCTGGAGTTTGCATCAGTTGGATATTTAAAATGCTTTCCTCCATGGTTTCCTTGAGGAAGAGGTGAATATGTGTCAAGTGTCTGGGTATGAAAATAAGAAATGGTCTCTAGCAAGCATACGAGCATGGTATTCGAGAGTGAGCTCCAAGCTACAAGAATTGGGATTTGTGCTATCCAAAACTGATGTCTCCTTGTTCTTCTATAACAGTAGAGGTATCACCATTATATGCTTATTTATGTAGATGACATTATTATTGGCAGTTCTTTGCTTGGTGTTGTTAATTTTCTGCTAAGCTAGCTATGTGATTATTTTTCCCTTAAAGATCTTGGTGACTTAAGTTTTCTATTGGGCATTGAGGTTCTCAAAGGGCAGCATGGTATCACTCTTACTTAGTGCAAGTATGTAAGTGATCTGTTTGAATGAGCAGGCATGCAGAACTGCAAGGGGTATCTACTCCTATGGCTGCCACTGAACGATTGTCTCGCACATATGGAGAACCTCTCTCTACTGATGATAGCTCTAGATATAGGAGTATTGTTGGTGCACTTTAGTATCTGACTCTTGCACGATCTGATATATCTTTTTCAGTCAACAAGGCTTATTAGTTTCTCACTTCACCAACTAGCTCACATTGGATGGTGGTCAGACGTATTTTGTGCTATCTAAAGTTCACCTCGACCACTGGACTTTGTATTCACAAATCATCTTCATCATTAGTTAGTGCTTTTTCTCATGCTGACTGGGTGGGATGTCATGGTGATCGACGATCCACCGAAGGATATGCAGTGTTCTTTGGCTCTAACTTAATTGCATTGAGTTCTCGCAAACAACACACTGTCTCCCAATCCATCACAAAAGTCGAATATAAGTACATGGCTAATGCCACCGTCGAGGTTATTTGGGTTTAGTCCTTCGAGAATTTGGGGTGTATATCAGCCTCAGTCTCCCAGTCTTTAGTGTGACAATCTTAGGGCCACCTACCTCTCGTCAAATCCTATGTTCCATGCTCGCACAAACACAATGCACATCGAGATAGATTTTTATTTTGTTTGAGCGAGGGTTGCAATGAAGCTGTTAGAGATCTGGTTTTTTCCTTCTCAAGATCAACTTGCAGACATTTTCACGAAGCCTCTTGTTGCACCGTCATTCGTGCGGTTGAAGAGCAATCTCAATCTTCACGGTGGTTAAGATTGAGGGTGTTGAAGTATTGTCGAGTATAGCAAGTTGACGTATAGTTGTTAAGATCCTAATCTCTTAACCAACCTTGTAACAGTTGTAAAAATCTTATAGGTGCATATATGGGGTGTTTCGTTGGGCTTTTCAGCAGCTTTCCACTGAAAAAAGCTGTAGCCCAACCAAACGGCTAGCTTTTCAGCAGCTTTTGCCAATGGTAGTAGATGTGGGCTTTGTAGTGCAAATTCAGCTATTTAGAAAAAGCTGACTTCTGCCAGCTTTTTGCAATGTGCTGAAGCTTCTATACTCATTTTCCAAAATATTGTAGATGGTTTGGATCGACCAAAAGCCATATGTTCACTTTTCTATAGCCACAACAGCTTTTCCAGACAGCCAGCCAACAATAGCTTTGTCAACAGCCACAGCCCAACCAAACAAGTCCATATATAGATTTCGGTATATATACATATATACATACATATATATATGTCGACGATCGGTAGACCGCCAATCTTATGGTATTCGTGGAATGTGTATGTATGAGGGGTAGGGACCGCTAGGGCAAAGGCCAGAGGCATAATGGCAAGGAAAACACTCTTTTTATACAGGTTCGGGCCTCCCTCAGGATAACAAACTTACATCTTGTTCGTATATATTCAATGGAGAAACGTTTTACAAGGGAATCTGGAAGTTAGTGGCTATCATAGGCCTAATCGTAAACTAATCCGGCTAGTTCTGCTACTCTCGACTCCTTCGAGGTGATGGGGCTTCAGGATCTGGATTGGCCTTCTGGATCTAACCTCGCTTGTCGATCTAACTTGACCTGTCCTCCCCTATGGGACTGCTGACCCTTTTATACGGGGTTCATCTAGTCGTACCGTACATGGACTTACGTCCGAGTAGGACTCTGGCTTCCTCAAACATCGGGATGAACTTCCTAGTTTAAGGGATATCTTTCCTCCTTCTTAGAGGTTACCTTATCGTCCTGGGATCCTTACCAGATACGGGGTATACTTCGGTAATCCAGGGAATCGTATATCAGATACTTCCTAATATACGAGATAATGTACTATTCATCGTCAAGCCCCCCATCAGTACGTGAAGTGAGGTCATGACTGTTCGGCAGAAAATCTGCCCTTCTCGGGAAGCAGCTCCGAGTAGGTGAACCGAGTAATCCTTATCGATGACTTTTTCGAGCAGGTATGATCTCCACCGAGTAGTCGTGATAGCCTTATCAGAATTCAAGCCTTTCCAATTTAATTTGATCTGTCGATCACGGACACGCGTTTGCATGGCGGATTTCTGGGAAATCGAACCGTTGTGGCGAAAATTTCATGTGGTGATGAAGAATCTTTCCTTTTCTGCGCTACTGCTTCGGCTGACGTTAGCCACAACACAACGCGCTTGTCGGGGTCGTGGGTTTGTTAGACCCTCTTTTTCCCGCGCAACGTCTCGTATGCGGGAAAAGCAACTGTCCGCATTAAATGCGATGGAACAGATCGTGCCGTTAACCGCGCTCGGTCAGGCGAAAATTGAAACCTTTAAGAAACCAAGAGTTAGGGTTTTTTGCCCGCATCCCTCTCTGTTCCTTGGCTTTCCCACCGTCTTCTTCCTCGCGACCTCATCAAAACACTTCCGCTTCCATTGTCCCCGATCGTTTGGTGAAAATGGGCAAGAAGAGCACCGCGAAGAAGTCCCCTGAGTCCAAGAAGTCATCGGGGGATGTTTTGGGGGAGCAAATCTCCGTCATCCCCAAGTTTGAAGCCTCAGTGATGGATTCCTCTGCCATCAACAAGGTCGTGGCGGAGGAGGTGATCCTCCCGGAGGTATTCGTGCCTTTCCGGGAGGCCATGAAGGAAATGGTTCCCAGCCCGGATACGGACTGGATCGTTGTCTTCGTGGACTTCTTTAGGTGTGGACTCTAGTTCCCACCTTCGTATTTCTTCCTCCTCGTGCTCCAGTTCTACGGGATCGAGTTGATTCACCTCAACCCGAACTCGGTCCTGATGCTGGCGGTCTTCGCACATTTGTGTGAAACGTACCTCAGCATCAGGCCGAGCCTGGAGCTGTGGAGATACTTCTACAACCTCCGCCGAATGAAGGTCAGTGGCGGAGGAGTCATCGGCGGCGCCGGGTTCCGACTCCGAGAAGGGAAGAAGGACGCCCACATTGCCTCTTCCTGGAAGTCGTCATGGTCGGGCTGGCATTCCAGGTGGTTCTACTGCCAGCCTTACTCCAGGATCTATTACCGAGGCCTTGCTCCTTTCCCGACGAAGTGCTGGGTGGAAACCCCGAAGGAGACCAAGCAGCTCAAGGTCCTTGTCCACGACATCGCCAATCTCGCCGTCAAAGGCTTGTCGGCATGGGATGTCGTGGAGAACTTCCTTCGGCGGCACATCAGCCCTCTTCGGTCAAGGGTCCATCCTGTCTGGATACTTCCGGAGGGTCAAGACCACTCAAGGGACTTTGACATGAGTAAGTACCCTGCCCTTCCCGTGCCATTCTAATCGGTGAGACACCGTACTTGTTTCTGACTTCTTTCGATTGTGCAGATCTGTCCCCGGGGGAGCTTCAGAGTAGGTTGAACAACCTATTCGAGCAGTCTCCCCACGGCGGGCGAACGGAGGTGCCCTTGCCTCTTCGACGAGCGGAAAGAAGTCCTTTCCGTGAGTTGTAGGCCTTTCTTCTTGTCTGGTCCTGAGTCATCCGAGGAGTGATGTTAATAACCCTCGGGTTCTCTTCTGCAGCGACCCGGCCGCGGAGGTCCTAACTCGGAGGCCGAGCGGGCTGGAGCCCCCGTGCAGGAGGAGGACATTGAAGTCCTTGGAGAGACCATGCCGCCCCCTGAAGAGGGAATCGGAGGTCCATCCGGGGCCGAGGCGGCGGTGGAGGCTACTCGGGTGGATTTTCCTACCCGGGCCCCTTTTCCTACCAGGTCAGATCCCTCGCCCGACTCCTTCTGTCCTATTGTTTTCTTCGAGTAGAGTAACGGGAGTGAACTTGTCGGACAGTGTGAGGTGAGTAGCCTTCCTTCAAGGGAGCCGACGCCTCCTCCCCCGTCCACTCGATAAGAGGGAGCCGTGACAACAAAGGGGAAAGCGCCACTGGCCTCTACTGAAAAAGCGGGGTTCAGTTGCTTCGTCGAAGGGACCTCTTTCTCCGGCGAAGCGCCAAAGGTAAGTTTCTTTCATGGTCCTCTTCGATGTTTTTTTTCTTCGTGAAGGATTAATTCCGAAGCTCTTCCAACTAGGGTGACCATCCTTCCGACCGGAGTTCCGGCGGGGGCCATCGTCGAGGAGCAACCCTTGGCGACAGGGCCGGTAGCAACCCCGGTCGAACGGGTTGAGCCCCTTAGGCCGGAGCCCTTGGTGCCAGAAGGAGTCGGCTTGACCACCCTGCTACAGGCAAATCGAAGAGTTAGTAGTAAAACGTACAAGAAGTCCAATACTAACCTCATTGTTTTCAGATCGTCATTTCCCGGATCCCCCCGCTCGAGAAGGCTCAAGCTGAACTGGAGGCGAGCCGAGCGGCGAATGAGGAGCTGAAGAAGCGCCTCGGGGAGTCCGAGAACTGGCGGGCAGAGAAGGAGGAGTTGCAGAGACACCTCCGAGTCACCGAGAAGAGGTGGGAGGTGGCCGAGGCTGAGCTCCAGGACTCGAGGGCCCCGCTCGTCGGAGGCGGAGGCTTTCCTGCAAAGAAGTCAAGCCTATGCGTGGAAACTGGAGGAAGACCTCAAGCGCGCCCCTGGCACGCTCGAGCATGGCACTTGTCGAAGCTGGCGTCGTCGTCTTCCCCCACCCTCCACATTCTGCCCGGCTGGTAGAACTCGTGGCTTCTGTCTCCCGACTGAAGCCCATCCTCGAGAAGCTTCTCGAGGACGAACTCTAGCAAGGCATGCGAGACGCCTTGGCTTTTGCTCTAGCCCTTCTCCGGTATAGGCACCGGACTTGTCCCTGGAGGCTCTCGCGACTGATCTGCCGGCTGGTAAGGAAGAGGAACTCCTTGATGCTGTGCAGGATGCTGCGGATGCCTTTGGCGATAGAGTCCAGGCGTCCAGTCTAGCTAGGTAGGATAAGACTTGTAACAAACAGTGGTTAGTAACTGTGCACTAATCATATGTGTATTTTTTGTTCTCTTAAACCCTTGTCTGCTTTGTGAAATGCTTATCGGGTGCGAGGGTTGTCGTAGACTTAGTCAAACTCGTTGTCCTTCTCCTTAACTTAGGATTTTTGAGCCACACTATTTTATCGATAACTGCGATCGACCAGGCCTTAGGTTTAGTCGGATGGAGGGCTCTGTGGCTCCTCGTCATCAGTAAACGCGATAAGGGGTCTTCGTACAGCTTCTCGTGGTCGTAGTGACAACTCGTGTTCCCTTGTTGTAGAGATGCCGAACGTAAGTTAGTAAGTTCTATGTTTTTGCCCTGTTGTTGACATCATTACACTCTGCCCGTGATCCCTTCCGCTTAAAGCAATCGAGGGCGTAAATGAGCGTATGGGTTCCGTTGGTTTAGTTGTTTTTTCTTCCTTTACTCAAGGTCGATGATCGTTACCACGGAACTAGGGAGCTTAGTTGACCAGGCCTTAGGTCTGGTCAAGTGGGGAGCTCGGTGGCTTCCCCTGTCACCTGCAGACGTGTTAAGGGGTTTTTCTCGCGTCCCTGACAGTTGTAGTGCGGAGCCTCCTCCCTTTGTGCAGGTCGAGGAAATTAGTACTTGTAAGTTACACCAATTCGCCATATACTTATCCAGCCCCCGACTGTCTTATTCGAGAAGTATCTTGGATAGGCGGTTCTGAAAAAATAAATATCAAACTAGAAACTTGATATATTAAGACAGTGAACCGTTTGAAATGTCATTTACAAGCTATTGTAAGAGAAAGTATTCTGGAAATCTTTAGAAAAAATAAACTAAGCCTCCCCCTTCTCCAGCATGTCGCTAGTTGCGCCCGGAAGACCTTTCTGCCCTCTTGTCGTGACCTGCTGACGGAACTTGTTGAGAGCGCATGCTGGGCGGCGGCGCCCCGGAACGTCTTATCATCAGTTTGTTCGTAGCTTGACGATCCTGGGGCTAGAGTCGATGCAAACTTGAGACGTGCTAGCGAGGAGGCGACGGTCGTGCAGTCTTACCGATGGTGCTTGCACGGAGGACTCTTCTGGGGGACATGACTCTTTCGCTGCCGACACGGGTGACCTAGACCGGGTGGCTCCCCCTGTGGAACGTTGTCCTGCTGAGGGGAAGGCCCTATTTCCCCCGGTTCTGGTTTTAGTCGTGGAACTTCTTCTCCGACTTGGAGGGGGGTACTTTTCGAAGTTGTCGCTCGTAGTAGTTGCGGTGGAGTTCTGGACAATGTGGAGGCGCGTTGCCTTATCATTGGTGTCCCGGCTAGAGCGTTGTCGCTGTTCGGCGAGGTCGAGGCTGCGCTTGTTGCAGAGCAGTGCTTCTTGAGGGAGCTCTTTATCGTGAGAACGCCCTTTGGGCCGGGCATCTTCATGCACTCATAAGCATAGTGCGTTGCTGCCATGAATTTGGCCAAAGTCGGGCGTCCTAAGATAGCATTGTATGCCATCTCGAAATCGACTACGTCGAACAGGATTCTCTCTGTTCGGAAGTTCTCAGGCGTTCCAAAGGTCACCGAGAGCGTGACCTGCCCAACCGGCGTGGCCGACGAGCCTGGCACGATGCCGTGAAACGCCTGTGTCACCATCTGGATCGATGACCGTGGCACTTGTATTGCCTCGAGGGATTTGGTGAATAGGATATTGAGGAGAACTCCCTCCATCTATCAGCACCCGAGCCACTCGGTAGTTATTGATCGTTGGTTCCACCACGATCGGATATCGTCTTGGTTGAGCGCAGTTTTCGGGGCAGTCGGTTTGGTCGAATTTGATCTCGACCTCTGACCACTTAACGGCTCGAGGTACCTGCGGTATGCTCGCAAGGACTTCTCGGGCGATCGCCTTGTATTGCATTTTCGATTCATAGGAGGACGAGCCCCCAAATATGTGTTCGATCGCTCTGACGTGCCCCTGGAAAGGCTCAGGGGAGGAGTCATCGTCGTCGGAGTCGTGTCCCTGCTATTGTTCATGACCTGCGGGTTCTCCCCGCGGAGCTTCTCTTTCTCCTCCTTAAGGTACTTCTTGAAGATGCGACATTGGCGCAGATCATGCGAGTCGGTCTGGTGGAAATCGCACCAGAGTTTGGACGCTTGTCAGAGGAATTCGTTTGCTTGTCCTTGGGGCATGGTCGCCAGGTACGCTTCTCAGGGAGGTCGGTGAAGACTTCCTCGTTTTTAGCTCTTTTCTCTCTATTCCCTCCGGATGACTTCTTCTTGCGTTTTGACTTCTTAGAGTCATCTCTGGTCCGGAGGGGAGAGTTGGTCGACCTGCCCTGCTGCTGTTTGATGTAGCGCAAGGTTTCCTCTACACAAGCAGCTTTTTCTGCTAAGTCCATGAGCTGAGCCATGGTCTTAGGAGGATGCATGATCAAGTCGTGCGTGCACATCTCGTTTCGACTGCCCCGAGTAAAGGCGCGGATGACATCCGAGTCGGTGATATCAGTTATATTGTTGTGGACAGCGCTAAACCTTTTGGTAAATTTACGGAGCGTCTCATCTGACCTCTGGACGACTAGAAACAGGTCGTCCACTCGGCCAGGGCAGGGGTAGGTACCTTGGAAGTTGCTGAGAAGCATGTCGCAGAGTTGTCCCTAGGAGCGGGATCGTTCCGGGGGCAGATTTGTCAACCACGTCCTGGCGGCCCCCTCTGAGGGCTGTCGGGAGGTAGTTGGCCATTACCTTCTCGTTTCCGCCTGTGGCCTTAATAGTCGTAGTGTAGATGGCTATGAATTCTGAAGGGTTTGTGGAGCCATCGTACGACTCCAAGGCCCCAGGTTTGAAGCGAGAGGGCCAGCGCACATGTCAGAGTTCTTGGAATAGCACTTGGCATCCGTGGAAGGTTCTCTGATAAGGCGCGACCTCGCCGCTATTCGGGGTCAGAGATAGTCTTCGAGTGTTGGCGTGAGGTCATTGATCTCTCGGGGGGTGGGAGACTGATCTTGCTGGTGCCTCTGGCTCCGGCGTTTGTTGATCTTATCGCGCAGGTCGATGCGTGGTTTCCCCTGTTGACTGGTTCCTGGGGTGACGTCTTTCCCCATCTGACTCCTCCTGTGGGCGAGGGATGCTCCTCTCGGTCAAGCTACGTGCCACGGACCGTGCCTGAGAAGATTCGGCTTGAGCTTGGGCCTGCTGTATTTCAGCCCCCAGCTATTGCAGCCACTGCCGTCCTTGCGACGTCGATAGGTCCGCTACCGGTGGTCTCGATAGCAGATTGCGCACCTCGGCAAGTCTTCGAGCGGTTCGAGACATGTATTCCTCCGTCCCGGGAGGTGTTCTTTCTGCTCCCGTTGGCCTAATCACGTTCCCTTGGGGGAGTAGCCGTCGGGCTGCGACGTCGAGGACTCCCATCTTGATCTTGTCCTCTCGAGCTCTTCGTGATCACCTTCGATCACGAGAACTACTCGAGAGTTCGGATTAGATGGGTTTGGCTCCAATCCATCGCGTCGTCCTCATTGGGTATGATGTGAGCGGGTTCTTGATCGTATGGACGATCAGAAAGTGCAGGCGATGAGCTAGACATTGGGCTGGTCGCTCCTGCCTGGAGATCGTCGGTTGATACCAATCTCCCTTCGAAGGCCTTGGCGCACTCGGTCTGGAAGCGATCTGCGTCGCTGTCCGATTTCTCATCAGGGGCGTATTCTCCATAATCTACGCGATCCGTTACCAGGTATGGATCCATTGGGCCGAAGTTGTCGTAGAAGTCCTGGTCTGAGTACCCGGTATGGTGCGTGACGACGATCGTATTTCCTGCCGAACTTGCTTCTTCCTCCTTGGGTTGCGCCGGGGAGGGCTGTGCAATTGGGGTTGCGGACTGATCGTGAGAAGTTGCACGTCTTGCCGATGTTGATTCTTCCTGGACGGCTTGAGCCGGAGAGGTCCCCACGGTCGGCGCCAGACGATCGGTAGACCGCCGATCTTACGGTATTCGTGGAATGGTGTATGTATGAGGGGTAGGGACCGCTAGGGCACAAGGACAGAGGCATAATGGCAAGAAAAATACCCTTTTTATACAGGTTCGGGCCTCCCTCAGGATAACAACCCTACGTCCTGTTCGTATATATTCAATGGAGAAACGTCTTACAAGGGAATCTGGAAGTTAGTGGCTATCATAAGCCTAATCATAGACTAATCCAGCTAGTTCCTCTATTCTCGACTCCTTCGAGGTGATGGGGCTTCAGGATCTGGATTGGCCTTCTGGATCTAACCTCGCTTGTCGATCTAACTTGACCTGTCCTCCCCTATGGGACTGCTGACCCTTTTATACGGGGTCATCTAGTCGTACCGTATATGGACTTACGTCCGAGTAGGACTCTGGCTTTCTCAAACATCAGGATGAACTTCCTAGTTTAAGGGATATCTTTCCTCCTTCTTAGAGGTTACCTTATCGTCCTGGGATCCTTACCGGATACGGGGTATACTTCGGTAATCCAGAGAATCGTATATCAAATACTTTCTAATATACGGGATACTGTACTATTCATCGTCAATATTATATATATATATATATGAGAACCGAACTCTCATCTAGAGGTTCGTTCTTTTTAGGTGGTGACCAGGAGCTTCATGCGAGGGTTAATGTCAACAATGCTAGGACCGGTCCCATGGCAACGAGTCGGTTCATCCTGCGCCACTCCAAATCCTTCGTCCTCTTCATCTAGTCAGTGTTGGGCTGGCACCGATAGAGGGTGTTGTTACCGACGATTGCTTCATGCCTTTGCTTGGCGTCCCCTCCGATTCCTCTCCATACTAGTGCTTTCTTAATGTGTATGAGTTGGTGCAATACCAAACATATTCTAAGTGTTTTCAATTATACCTCTGCTATTGCCCTGACTCGTCACCAAGTACTCACCAAGTGCTGGTTTTGGGGTAAGCTGCTCTATTACAAGTCTTATGCTTCTTATTATCAACGGTTGGCTTGTTGACCATCGCTTTGGCCTCTTTTAAACATAGCTCTTGTACGCCTACGTCAGCTGTCAGTGGAGCAAACAACATCTTTAAAACTGCATTGGATCTGTTTGAGCTTCTCATCAAGGGCAGATGAGAGAGACAGATGTGACAGAGCCCGATCATCGACTGAGCTCAATGAAGCACATTTCAAATCTATAGCTCAGTCCACTACCTCCTATGCACACGTCAGAGTGACCGTCTGCCAAGTCATCGGTGACACATCGACTGATATGCACGATTTTGGAGGCCTTCAAAGGTTTTGCCGTTCGCGGATCCTTGGATCTCCGGAGCAGCGAAGGGTGGCGGCGGCTCCTGCTGAGGGCGGGGCAGTAGATCGGGGAGGAGCTTGAGGGCGGTCTGTAGGAAGATAATGGCGGAGAAGGAAGGTTCGCCACCTAGTTCCGGTGAGGATGTGGGGAAGATCCCTGCTCGTCTGGGAGGTATGAAATTAACTGAAAAAGAGGCGACAGGATTGGTGATTGAGGGTTTGAGAGAGGATCTGGAGGCGAACCCGATGTGGACGGCGGTAGGTCTGCTGCTGGCGGAGAGGTAGGCCAATATGGCGGCATTGGAGAGGTGTATGACAAAAGCCTAGGGCCTCCATAAGCCAGCAGTCTTCAGGCATCTGGGGGCGAATAGATTCACCGTGCAGCTTGCTTCGGAGGGAGATTGGAAGCACGTGATGACGAATGGGCCATGGCAGTTCGATTTCAACGCAATAGTGCTGAAAGAGATGGAAGGACGTGTCAGGCCATCAGAGGTGAGTTTCAACACCCTGGCGGTTTGGGTTCAGTTTTTGGATCTGCCTATCCGAACATGATGAGGAAGAAATATGGCGAAATCCTGGGAGGCTGGCTAGGGAAAGTGATAATGGTAGATGCAGATGATGAAGGGAATGCAAGAGGGGATGTGCTGCGAGTAAGAGTCGAGCTACCAATTGATGAACATTTGGTGAGGGCTGTTCAAGTGAAGGAGAGCCCAGAAGACTCTAATGGGGTGTGGTATGATGTCAGGTATGAAAAGATCCCGCATTTCTGTTTCAATTGCGGAAAATTACATCATGGAAATGGCGGCTGTACCAATAGAGAGGGGGGAGAAGAAAGAATGGGGAGGATGGCTGCGCGTTTCACCAAAGAAATCAAGAAGTTTGCATGGGAGTCTGAAACAGAGTTTGAGCTCAAGCAGCTGGGGGAGTAGATCCTTTTCTTTAGAATCAGCAACGAAAGGGAGTGGTGTGATAAAAGATCTTCCCCCTCGCAGATCTCTATTTGGTTCAGGCTCTGGGTCTAAAGAAGATTCCTCAAAGAGAAATGAAGGAGAAGTTACGAGCCCCATTCAGAAAGGTGACCAGGGGAGTGCTATGATCTTGAACGAAAAAAGAGCAAAGGGAAGGTGTTATCTCCTGTCAAAAAGCAACCTGCAGGACTGACGACTGAAGGTGGTAAAAGGAGATACGCAAGGAAGCCTCGTCAACCAAAAGAGGGTGGAGGAGGCGAGCCAGCAAAGGAAAAGAGATTCCCTATCTCAAGAAAAGAAATGTCAGGAAAATTTGGGTGCCAGTGCAGCATGGTTCTGCTAGTATTACTACTGATGCTACTGCGGCTGGGTGTGAACAGGGAGAGGGTGTTGATGTTGAGGGAGTGAAGAGGCAGAAGGTGGTCAGTGACCCCAAACCAAACGAGTTTACTCTTCCATCGGCGGAGCCTGCTAATGTAGAGCAGGCCCACCAGGAACCATGAGGATTTTAATCTGGAACTGTCGGGGTTTGGGGCTAACCTCGACAGTGGGAGAATTAAGGGATCTGGTGAGGTCCCTTAGCCCCAACCTGGTATTTCTCTGTGAAACAAAAAGAGTGCACCGGCAATGGAAAAACTGATGTGGAGCATGGGTTTCCCAAATGGAGCAGCAGTTGGTTGTAAAGGTAGAAGTGGAGGGCTAGCTTTATGGTGGCATGATGGGGCTTCTGTGGTTTTTAAACCTTATTCACAATACCATATGGAGGTTTATATTCAAGAGGAGGGGAGGATGTGGAGATTTTCAGGCATATATGGGGAACCTCGAACAGAACTCCGTGATAAAACGTGGGGTGTTCTAAGGTATCTATATGCTCAATCTGATCTCCCATGGTTATGTGCAGGTGATTTTAATGAGATCTTGAGAGCCTCTGAGCAGTTGGGTCCAAATGAAAGAAATGAGATGCAGATGGACCGTTTCAGGGAGTGTGTAGATATGTGTGGCTTACAGGATCTTGGATTTTTAGGTTATCCTTATACATGGAGTAATAGACGTGAAAATGAGGAAAATGTCCAAGTTAGGCTAGACCGTGCCTTTGGGAACGCGGGTTTCTTTGACATATTTCAGGACATCTCTGTCCAGCACATTGTTACAGAGGAGTCTGATCACCTTGCCTTGCTCATTAGCCTAGAAGCTTCTGCGAGTAAGGAGAATAGGCCAAAGGGTAGACCCTTCCAATATGAGGAGATGTGGACTAGGCATGACAATTATTTAAGTATGGTCCAGGAGGCGTGGGTGCAAAGTGACAAAGGGAGGAGAGGTGCCGTTGGCTTATTGAACCAGTTGCAAGAAGTTTCAGGCAGGATGCAATGTTGGGGCAGAGATGTGTTTGGTTCTGTAAGAGGGGAAATTAGGAAGCTGAGGCAACAACTAGCGGAAGAGAAGGAAATTGGACTTCACACAAACAATGGAGATACTGTTAAAGGCCTGGAAGGAAAGCTACACGAGGTGCTGGAAAGGGAGGAGATTATGTACATGCAGAGATTGAGGCAGGAGTGGCTGAAGGCTGGAGATCGAAACACTAAATATTTCCAGTCCAGGGCTACTCATCGCAAAAGAAAGAATACGGTGAAATGCTTCAGAGCTTCAGATGGAAGGAGGCTAACATCGAATTGAGATATGAGGATGTTAGCAAAGGAGTTCTATAAGGAGCTATACTCATCGGAAGGGGCTGAAGGTATGGACCATGTCTTGAATGTTTTTGAATCTTTTGTTACTGACGAAATGTCTGCTGAGTTGGATGCCGCTATTTCTGATGATGAAATTATTGAGGCTCTATCTCAGATGGGTCCAACTAAGGCCCCTGGTCCAGATGGTCTCCCAGCTTTGTTCTATCAAAAGCATTGGGATTTAGTGGGGAGGGATGTTTGTGAGGCTGTAAGGGACTTTCTGGAAGGAAGAGAGCAACCACAGGAACTAAATGATACCATTTTGGTGCTCATCCCGAAGATCCCAAGTCCTGATCAGTTAACACTTTTTAGACCGATTAGTTTATGTAATGTGTTATACAAACTGGCCTCAAAAGTGCTGGCAAATAGGTTGAAGAGGGTGCTACCTTTTCTGATCTCGGAGGAGCAAAGTGCATTTGTACCAGGACGTCTCATTACTGATAATGTCTTCATAGCCTATGAATGCTTACATTCCATTAAGAGCCGGAACTGGAAGAAAAATCTATGTGCAGTAAAACTGGATATGATGAAGGCTTACGACAGAGTTGAATGGGAATTCTTGCAAAATGCACTGCTACAAATGGGTTTTTCAGATAGATGGAGAAGGATGGTGATGAAGTGTGTATCCACAGTGAGATTCAAGGTGAAATTAAATGGAGACTTCTCAGATTGCTTTACTCCTTCCCGGGGATTGAGACAAGGAGACCCAATCTCTCCTTACCTTTTTATCCTGTGTGCTGAGGGGTTTTCGGGCTGCTTAGGAAAGAACAGCAGGAAAAGAGAATTACTGGAGTCAATTTTGGTGCTAATGGGCCTCATATTACCATTTGCTTTTTGCTGACGACAGTATTGTTTTCCTTGAAGCTTCACAGGAGAACCTGCTTGCTCTCAGGTCTGTTCTGCAGAAGTATGGGGCAAGCTCTGGGCAGAGAGTAAATCTGCAGAAGTCGTCATTGTATTTTGGTCCTGGGATACACGATGACCTCAAGAAAACTCCAAAGTCCCTCATTGGCATTGAAAACGAAGCACTAAATGAGAAATATCTGGGTCTGCCCACAATGGTTGGAAGATCCAAAAATGGGGCGTTCAAGCATGTGTTAGAGAGAGCTTGCGGGAAAGTACAAGGCTGGAAAGGACAGGGCTTATCAAAGGCAGGAAAAGAGGTTTTAGTGAAATCTGTCCTGCAGGCTGTTCCAGCCTATTCAATGAGTTGCTTCTCTTTTACCAAATATCTTTGCAAGCAACTCACTGTAGTGATGGCAAGGTTCTGGTGGGAAACTTCGAATGGGCAGAGGAAGGTGCATTGGGTCAGCTGGGATAAGATGGCTTTGTCTAAAAGATGGGGAGGTGTTGGTTTCAGGGATATGGAAGTTTTCAATCAGGCTTTACTTGCAAGACAGGGTGGAGAATTCTCACTAACCCCGAATCTCTATGTGCTAGAGTTCTAAAAGCATGCTACTTCAGGAACTCTGACTTCCTGGAGGCCTCAAAATCCCCAAAGAGGGCCTCGCTGACCTGGCGTAGCATTTTACATGGGAGGAAACTCCTTAGGCAGGGCCTCATCTGGAGAATTGTTAATGGTGAGAAGGTTAAAGTTTGGCAAGACAATTGGTTGCCTAGAGGTGGATGCAGACACCCTTTGGGCAGGAGAAATAATAATGACGTAAACAAAGTATCTGATCTCCTGATTCCGAGTTCTAAAAGGTGGAATGAACCTCTGGTGCGTGAGCTCTTTCATGAAGTGGATGCTGAGGATATACTACAGATCAAAATTGGAGATTGGGGATGGAGAGGATTTCCTAGCCTGGAACTGGACAGCAACGGCCTATTCACTGTCAGATCGGCTTATCATGCAAAAAGGTTCTCTGATCTGGTAGGAAAAGGTGACCAAACGGGAGGTTCTTCTTCTTCCCCTATTGGCTACCGGGGCTGGCTAAAACTTTGGCATGCAAACGTTCCAGGTAAAACCAAGATCCATGTATGGAGATTGTTAAGGAAAAGCTTGGCTGTGGGAGATGAACTGCAACGGAGAAATGTAAAATTGGGAGTCCGTTGCCCTTATTGCTGCAGACCAGAAACTTTTGCACACTGTTTCTGGGGATGTGGTTATGTTAAAGAGGCATGGGGAGAGCTGGAAGAAGCCTGTAACTATGTATGGCCGAAAATAGATGACAAGAACAGTGAAAACAGGAATTTGAAGGGCTGGCTACTAGATTCCATTGAGTCTTTGGATGCTGATCGTATCAGGTTTTTCTTGCAAATGTTGTATGAAATTTGGCAGGCAAGGAATGCAGTCACTCAGGGAGATCCGATGTGGAATCCAAAGGAAGTGGCTAGACGCACCTTGTATCTTGTTGAGGAATGGATAGGAACTAAGTCTGAGCAGTCCAGGACTCAAAAACCTGTTCTCTCGGTGGTCTTTACCGGCGCCTGGATGGGTAAAGGCAAATGCTGATGGTGGTCTGAATGTGGGACTTGGGGTTGGCGGTGGTGGCGTCGTGATCAGGCGAGAAGATGGGAGCTTTATGGCAGCAAGGTGCTCCAGATTTCCTCATGTCCGAGACCCTGAGCTAGCTGAGTTACTTGCAGCAAGGGAAGCAGTGATTCTAGCAGGCCAAGTTGGTATCTCCAGATTGTTGCTGGAGCTGGATTGTGCGGAGGTGGTAAGGAGACTAACAAATAAACACCTGGACCGTTCTATCCACGCAACACTGGTTCAGAAATTAAGCTGCGTCTTCTGAATTTTAGGGAGTATCGTGTAGCGTGGTGTCGAAGATCGGCAAATCTTTCTGCACATGTATTAGCAAAGGCTGGATGTAATGAGATGTATAAAAAGTCATGGTTTGATGCTCCTCCGGAGTTGATTGTATCTCTGTTGTGTAAAGATCTAAATGGAGCGTTAAGCTAATGAAGTGTTCAGCCTTTTCTCAACAAAAAAAAAGGTTTTGCCAGCTGCTTCGTGCCGGAACTCTCCTCCGGCCAAGCAGGTGCCTCTTGCCGACACCTTCGGCAACTCTTTAAGCGACGTTCGTGTTAAATGTACTCATCGTTGTACGCTGCCGTGTGCTGAGTTTCTCCGGAGCCTCGTAGACTCTAATCCACTCAAATAATATATCTTCTCTTATTAAAAGAAACGCTCGGCACCAAGAGCTACCGCAAAAATGTTTTTTCCTACGTGCTGTTTACACTTCACCCAACGGTGAACGTAGGACCTGTCTAAAGCATGACTTCCATTGGATTTTTACGAAAAATTCTAAGATAACAAGGCAAATAAATACGTGCAAAACATTTGTTACTTCTCAGCCTGGATAGCATTTCAACAGCAAAACTACTAACAGGGCTGCGTACGTGTATGCATCCATCTATTAACATCTCAAGCAAATTGCTGCCTCCCAAACCCGCTGCAAGATCACAAAGACCAGTCTCCGGTGTGCGGACGGCCGTCAGTCCCATATCGTCGCGGCCTTCTTCGGCGTATGCATCTCGCTGTACGGCGTCCCGCCCCTCGTGACCGGCCGACCCGACCGGAGCGCCGGCACCGTCGGTGCCGCCATGTAGCTGCCACCCCCGCGCATAGCCACGCGTGTCGTACCTCCCGGCCACGCCACCGTGGTGCGGCACGGGCACGGGCGCCGGAGGGTACTGGTGGTGCGGCTGGCTGTAGTGGTGGTAGTTGCCCTGCAAGAAGAGGTGACCCGCGCCGGTGTGTCCCGGCGAGCTGCCCATGTATCCCGCCAGGCCACCGCCGCCGACTTCCGCAGCGTGCTGATGAATCTGCTGCGGTGCCGTGTTCAGGCCGCCAAGATTAGGCGAGCTCCGGACACGCTGCATCCCAAAGCCAAAGGCGGGCCGCTCGGAGCCCATGACATTCGCGCGCGGGGAGTTGCCCGCCGAGACGACGCCGTTTGGCTGCTCTGGGTACGGTGGGCTCCCGTCGGGCGTGCCCGGCACGGTGGCCACGTAGCGATCCGGCTGGTAGTGCTGGTGGTGGTGTCGACGATAGAGTTGTTGGTGGGGTGCGTAGCTGGCGTGCCGGGAAGAGGACACAGTGGCGCCGGCCGACGAGACGGTCGCAGGATGCGACGCGAAGACGTAGACGCGGAAGCGCGGCGACGCGGACGGCGACCGTTTCGCCTCGAGACGGTCGTACTCGTCTAGCATGTGGACCAGGTCCTCGTCGCAGGTGACGGAGACGAGCACGTCGAGGTCCTCGGCGAGGAGCTGGTACTTGATGGCCGCTAGCTCCGTCTTGAACATCTCCTCCACCTTCTTCTTCATATCTGCGAGCGGGGGTTCCAAAAATATTTGAGCGCGACATTGAAGCAACAGGAAGCACACGCATCAAGAAAGCATGTCACGTACCGCGGAAGGGGATGGAGCGGGGAACGGCGAGGACGCGGGTCTCGCCGCCGATGTACTTGAGGGTGCCATCGGACGGGCGGGGCATGATGCGGCCGCCGAAGCTGCAGAGGATCTTGAAACGGCCGCCGCAGCCGCCACCGCCGCCGCCACCGCCGCCGCCACTGCAGACGCTGCTCGGGGAAAGATGCACATCGTCGTCGGTCGTCGCGCCCTCGGATTCCGCGGTGATCGTCTGCGGCACCGCCATCATGTCTTCCATCTCGGGCACGAACCGGCTGCTTATGTATTCTTGCTCGGAGGGAAACAGATGCAGAGCACGCAAAGAATTGCTGAGTACCGTACTATAGACCTGCGCAAGAATTGCGATGTTTTACACGCCACATTTTATCAATGTGTACAAGCTTATCTCCTATGTCGAATCATCAAAAGATGAATCCCAATTTCCAAAAACAACATGTTTCCCGTTGAATTCCAATGCTAACTCAATGAAACCGCATTGCACATTATCACACCCAAATCATTCTACAATATGGACCCATATCTTTGGCACAACTTGCCTATACGTGATAGATGAACACTAAAATAGTCAAAGAAGCAATCTTTTAGGAAAAAGATTCTGAAAGCAACTGCCACTTCCCCATCAAACATGCAGACATGAGAACGTCCTATGAATTCAACAGAGACGTTTAAGCTGGCAGAGCAATCAATCAGAGTCATTAGTTAGAGACAAAACATGGCAAGCCAGCCTTGCAAGTTAAGGCCTTTCCGTATCCACCGCTACGCCATTATCCTTAGCGGACCACAAAAAGAAAGAAAAAGATTTGGAATTTTCTATAGAGCAAGGAACCAGAGGGCGTCATCAAACCTATAATCAGATGGGGCTCAAGGAACCGTCGGGCCGCCGATGAACTAAAGATCCCAAATCGAAACTGGCAGAAGGAAAAACACCGAAGAAAGGAATCAGATTGGAGAGGCAAAAACGACAAGGGAGGAGGAAATGGAAAAAGAAGGAACCGAATCGTACTCACCAGAACGAACGAAAGGGAGAAATTCCAACCCAACCAGAGAATTTATTCGCCTGGGATTGAACCGAATCAAGCTAAACAGCGACGAGCGTGGGACGGGCGAGCGAACCACCACCCCCCTACTACTTATTCGTGTGGGATTGATCAATCATCCATCCATTCGGGGAGGGAAGAGAGGATTGATCAATCTTCTTCCCTCTGCGAGGAAGGGATTGAGCGTGGCCGGAGATAGGGGGGAGCTGGGGATTTCAGGAAGGACCGGCCCCTGGATCTGAGGAGCTATTCTTGGGGGGTTTAGACGTGAGCCGCTCGCTAATTCCCCTCGAGTTCGCATCCCCCGCGCTGTCGGTTAAGTAAAGCCGCCGGGTCGCCTAACTCCCCCCGCTTCGGGTGCGAATATTCGCTCGCGTCCGGGTCGCGTCTCGATCTCGGTCTCGCTTGGTTGCGTCGCGTCTTGGCGTGCGCGAGCTCCGGGTGGCGCGACGCGACACAGCAGGCACGGCCGCACCGTTCTTTGTGTTGGGAAACCTGTGGACCCACCAGGAAGTGGGCCCACCTGCCATGAGGATAGATTTATAGTTTCTCTAAGTAAACACTGAAGTAGATACGATAACAGTTGCACAACACTTTGATGGGGATAACACTATAAACGTATCGCGGGCACGCCCGATGCCCGTTCTACCGATTCACGAAAAAGCAAATTAGTCTCTTCACAAAAGTAATTTTAGTCCCCTAAAATTTTCAAAACCAGAAATAGCGGGTTGGATCCGTAACAGAGGAGGCTGTCGCGCGATAGGCCACCTGTCGCAGATTTGATCCGCTACAAGTCACCTGTCGAACCCCAGAATTCATAACAGAGAGGCTTAAGAGAAACCACCCGCTAAGTCGAAACGTCAACCCCGACCTCAACTCCTGGGTGTCAATTCCAAGAGGAGTGGAGTGATATGGCTCCGAATAGCCCGAGACGTCAACCCCAAAGCTTACTCTGGCAAGCGCACAGAGTAGTAGGGTGATATGGTCTCCTCACTCTTGTCCTACCGAGCCGGAACATCAACCCCGAACTCGTCCCGGCAAATTAATGCACGGCTGGAGTAGGGTGATATAGTTCCCAAATCTCTCAGTAGTAGAGTCGCTTCACAGGGGTGATTAAACTTAATGACTCTATGATATAAACCCTAAAGTCCTACCCACAACATGCGCTTCATCCCATACACGCACGGCACATGAGTGGGCGAAAGCAACCAGATCTCATAGCAGTGACTCTACGACAGAAACTGCAATATTATAAGTTTGAAACTTAACAAACATATATACACACAGCGGAAGAGTTTATAAGGCTACGAAGCCAAACAGTAGGGCCAAAAGTGGCAGCGAAAACAAACCAAAATACCGACCCAGGGCAGGATCACTGCCTGGGATTCCCATCGTCTAGGCGTCGTCGGTGTCGATCTCTAAGTAGAAACCACCCTCTGAAGGGGTAGCTTCCTCTGCAACAAAACAACAACAATAGCAGGGTGAGTACAAAATTGTACTCCGCAAGACTTACAGTGCGGAAGTAGTAGTGATTGTGCCAGGTATCAACAAGGGGTAATTGTGGACTAGTTGCGGAAAGCCAAGTTTACCTTTTCAATAACAATAAGTAGGTTAAAATTCGACTACTAGAATACCTTTTCAAAGGGGACGAGTCGAACACTTCGCGAACATTCCTTACTGCAGATCACCACACCTGAAAAACCCATCGACCCATCCTCGACCACCCTGGGAGGAAGCTGTCGCTAACCACGTCCTTAGAGTTGACAAGTTTTAAAGTTGGTTATAGTTGTCTAATTCGACGCAGGTAATTACCAAGTTGTCCATAACCGCGGACACGGCTGTTCAAACAGTTCTAACCCTGCAGGGGTGTACATCTTTACCTACACGCATCGATCGTCTCTTAATGCTACCAAGTACACACTTCACGAGGTGTGCTAGCAGAGGGTGATCGAACACGACCTTTACAATGCTGTCGACCTAGGTATGAGCCACCCGTACGGGCTAGTCCATGTGCATCAGTCCGGCCGTAACTGCGACACGGTCCCATGCGTTGTGAATCGAGGTACATCCCCGGTCTCCCAGACCGTGTGTCCACCCCACCCTTATATGAGACCACACACCACATCCCCTTTTTCACGCACACACAAATGGAAACGGCAAACTAATGCAGCTCATACACTAAGTCTAAGCAAATTAGTGAGTCGTGGGTGGCCCCATAATCCACCCGTGTAGAAGTACGCGAATCTTGGGTCAATGTACGTCGATAACCGGTCCTTGCGGGAAGACGAGACAACCCACCATGCTCCCAGCCATGGCCTCTCGTCTAGACCCAGATATGATTAAGTGAGTTCATTAGTATCCCGGTGAACACCCACCTACCACGTAACCCATTCCCAGTGTCGATTTATCTGCTATCCCAGGAATTACGACTTCTACAAGTCTAAGCATGTCTAAGCATAAATATCATAATAGCATTCGAACAGTGGATACTAGACTACGCTAGATGGGTTAGGTTAGTGGTGGAGCTGTTTAAGCGACAAGGTGAGTCGTATTCATCGGACTAAGGCTTTTCTTAGCGGAAAAATAGCAGTTGAACGCATGTAATAATGAATTTGAAAACAACTAATACTTTGCAATTAGTAGGAGCTTTGCAACGTGACCAAAGGGGCTGCTTGCCTGGTTGCTCTGCAACGACACCCTGCTCTTGATCGAAACTATCGCCCTGTGGATCCTCCGGCTCTATCGAGGAAAAACGGAAACACCGGAAACAAGGGCATAATCGTAAATATCAAAATGCACAACATCAGCATGAGATGCAATGCATGCCATGACGAAGAGGATGCAAAATCTAGACTAATGCAAGTGGAATCAATTTAATCGGAGTTCGGACGCATAAAATGTCGCGATCCGAAAATCCTCCGGCTAATCGGAAACCCTAATTTGAGTTTTTAGCAAATTGTATTATTCCTAGCATGCAAACATGGATGAAAATGATGTTTTTGAATAGATCTTCTTTTTCTGAACATTTTGATATATTATTTGCATTTTTCTGATTTAAAATGGATTTTCTATGAATTTTACAAGATTTAATCCATTTTCACCCTTTGTTTTATTTTTCTCATTAAAAATAATATTCAAATTAATTCAAATACAATCAGAGGCTGACATGTGGGCCCATAGGTCAACTCTAGTCAAACTTTGACTTAGTCAATGACAGGTGGGGCCCACTGTCATTGATTCTCATTTTATTTCTTCCTTTTCTTAAATTCTTACATGAGGGACCCAAATGTCATTGAAACAACTTCATTAAGCTCATTAATCACACTTGTTTAGTTATTAGTTATGCCATTAATTATTAGTTAGCATTAGTTAATCAATGATTAACATTAATCATCCTCATTAAACTGTCGGAACCGAACTCACTGGTATTCATGGAGAACGTTAGCAGCTGAGCATTAACTAACAGATTAACCACTGAATTAACTTCGCTTCATTAACTGCTAACCGATGATTAGGGTTTTTAATAGGTCCTGACCACCGGATTAAAAGGGCTATTATTGCCCCTAACCGCTGGTCGGGAAGCTGGTTCAGCTCGGTGGCTCGGCACCTGGCCGGTGCCGGCGGCAGGCAGCGCGGGGGAGCGGCGTCTAAGGCTTACCGGCGGCGGCAAACTCCGGGGGGGGGCAGAGGCAAGGCGCGGCGGACTTGGATGGCGAGGTCGCTCGGGACGGCGACGGGGCGTGGTGGATGAGCTTTGGGTGGGGACGGCGAGCGGCGGCGGGAGGCAAGCTCCGGTGAGGTGCGGGAGGGGCGGGATGGTGCGGGGAGATGGCGGCGAGGGCAGCCGAGGCGAGTGGGGGCTCCGGCTCGGGCGGCGTGGAATCGAGCGGCGCGGCGAGCTCGGCTTGGGAGCGGCACGGAGGCGCGGTGGTGGGATGCGGTGGTGGCCCGAGGGTTGGGCTCTGGGGGCGGACGGCGAGGGCGGAGCCAAGCGGCGGGCTCGGGGAGGGGATAGGCGGCGGAGCGGAGGGGACCACCGGAGGGCAGTGCGGCAGCTCCGGAGGGTGGGGGAGCTCGGCGAGGCGAGAGGGAGAGAAGGCCGGCGCGTGGAAGAGAGAGGGCGGCAGGAGGATAAGGATGGAGGGCGCCGGATGAGAGGATAAGGGGGCGGCGGGTAGCTTAGCAGAGAAGCAAACAGGGGAGGGGGGCGAGCGGGCCAAGAGGGCCGGGAAGAAATTGGGCCGGGCAGCCCATCCGGCAGGGGAGAGAGGGAATGGGTTTAGGGTTTTTACTTTTAGGTTTATATTTTCTGTTTTAAACCTCAATTCAAATCTAACCCAAAAATCTAATCCCACTTTGGAACATTTGGAATCCAATCAAAATTTCCACAATTTTAGAATGCAACCTCAACATATCCTTTTGATTCCCCTTTTGGATTTGATTCCTTTGCAAACCGGTTTCATTTCAACATAAGTCAATTTCAAAAGAGGTTTTGAAATCTTGCCTCATAATCTCAACCCAAACCTTGAACCATTCTAACCCCTTCACCATTGAAGTTCAAAAAGATCATTTAGGTTAAGACCTAAGAACGAGGTTTAGGGTTAGATTGAATCGGAATTTAGGGTTTTGTCGAGCATTTCCAAAAATTCAAGAACTTCCTCATTTTCACGTTCATGAGATCATGCCATGGGATGCGGATGATGCACATTACGTTGTTAATAAACTTAGGGACGTTACAGACCTACCCCCCTTATGAGAATCTCGACCCCGAGATTCGGATCAGCTGGAAAAGAGGGAGGGGTACGCCGATCGAAGATGATCCTCGCGTTCCCAAGTGGCTTCTTCTTCAGAATGATTGGACCATTGAACTTTGAAGAACTTGACATTCCGTCTTCGTGTAGTCCGTTCCATCTCGTCGAGAATACGGAGAGGGTACTCTCGGTAAGACAGGTCTTCTTGGAGATCCAATGTATCGACTGCCGACTCTGGAATTGGATCCTTGAAGCACTTTCGGAGTTGAGAAACATGGAAGACATTGTGGATATTGGATAACGACGGAGGTAGTTCCAACTGATATGCGACTTCACCCCGTTTGGAAAGAATGCGAAAGGGGCCAATGTAACGAGGTGCCAACTTTCCTTTGATGCCAAATCGGCGAACACCCTTAAAAGGAGTGACCCGAAGGTAGACTTTATCGTTTGGCTCAAAGTGAATCTCACGACGATGAAGGTCGGAGTAGCTCTTCTGACGAGATTGAGCAGTTTTCAACCGCTCTCGAATGATTCGAACTTGATCCTCCGCTTCTTTGATCAAGTCAGGTCCAAGAATTTGTCGTTCTCCGGTTTCGGACCAATTGAGTGGAGTTCGACATTTGCGTCCATAGAGGACTTCGAAAGGGGCCATGCCTAGACTTGATTGGAAGCTGTTGTTATAAGAGAACTCAGCAAACGGAAGACACTTCTCCCATTTAGTGCCGAAAGATATAACACAAGCTCTAAGCATGTCTTCAAGGATTTGGTTAACCCTTTCGGTTTGTCCACCGGTTTGGGGGTGATAAGCTGTACTGAACGAGAGATGAGTTCCCATAGCAGCTTGGAGACTCTCCCAAAACCTGGAAGTGAACAAAGCACCACGATCGGAGATGATCCGCTTAGGGATCCCATGGAGAGATACTATCCGAGCAAGGTAAAGATCGGCCAATTGACTAGCTGTAATCTTCTCTCGGACAGGAAGGAAATGGGCAACTTTGGAGAGACGATCAATGACCACAAAGATGGAGTCATTTCCTTTTTGAGTTCTTGGAAGGCCCGTGACGAAATCCATGCCAATTTCGTCCCACTTCCACTCAGGGATAGGCAAAGGTTGAAGTGTGCCGGCGGGTCTTTGGTGTTCTGCCTTAACACGACGACACACATCACACTCAGAGATGAAGCGGGCGATCTCTCTTTTCATTCGGGTCCACCAAAATCTCTGTTTCAGATCTTGGTACATCTTCGTACTACCCGGATGAATAGATAACGGAGAGTCGTGAGCTTCGCGAAGAATGGATTCTCGAAGATCGTTGTTCTTCGGCACAACTAGGCGCTTGCCAAACCAAACAACGTCTTGATCATCGACTGAGAAACATTTAGCAACTCCGCTAGCAATGTTCTCCTTAATCTTGCGAATACCCTTGTCTTGCTTTTGAGCGGATTTGATTTGATCTTCAAGAGATGATCGGACTTCAAGGGTATTAAGGAAACCACTTTGGACGACTTCAAGATTAAGCCGTGCAAATTCCTCGTAGAGGGGCGGTTGAGATTCTCGGATCATAAGATTATTACAGTAAGTCTTCCGGCTAAGTGCATCCGCCACGACATTAGCCTTACCGGGTTGGTAATGGAGACCCACGTCGTAATCTTTAATCAATTCCAGCCATCTTCGTTGCCTGAGATTCAGGTCGGGCTGGGTGAAGAGATACTTCAAACTTTGGTGGTCGGAGTATAACTCGCAGCGATTACCGATGAGATAATGCCGCCAAATCTTCAGAGCATGAACCACCGCAGCAAGCTCTAGGTCGTGAGTTGGATAGTTGGTTTCATGCGGCCTTAGCTGACGAGAAGCATAAGCTACCACATGCCCTTCTTGCATCAACACACATCCAAGGCCTAGGCGAGAAGCATCGCAATAGACGTCGAAATTCTTGTGAATGTCCGGGAGGACAAGCACAGGAGCGGAGGTCAATCGGCGCTTTAGCTCTTGGAAGCTTTCTTCGCACCTTTCAGTCCACTCGAACTTCTTTTCTTTCTTGAGAAGCTCGGTCAAAGGTTTAGCATGTTTGGAGAAGTTCTCGATAAAACGGCGATAATAGCCGGCCAGACCAAGAAAACTCCGCACTTGCGTGACCGACTTGGGTTGTTCCCAATTGAGAACAGCCTTGACTTTACTAGGATCCACGGCGACACCTTTCGCCGAAAGCACGTGGCCTAGGAAAGCGACTTCTGCGAGCCAAAACTCACATTTGGAGAATTTAGCATAAAACTGATGTTCACGAAGCTTTCCCAAGACAAGCTTCAGATGCTCGGCATGGTCTTCTTCCGTCTTGGAGAAAATCAGGATATCATCGATGAAGATGATCACAAAGCAATCTAGATATTCCATGAAGATGGAATTCATCAGCCTCATGAAGGTAGCAGGAGCGTTGGTTAACCCAAAAGACATCACGGTGTATTCATACAACCCATAGCGAGTCGTAAACGCCGTTTTTGGAATATCTTCGGGTCGGATCTTGATTTGATGGTAGCCCAACCTCAAATCAATCTTGGAAAAGACGGTTGCTCCGGTTAATTGATCGAACAGATCATCGATTCGTGGAAGCGGATACTTGTTTTTAATCGTCACCTCATTAAGAGGTCGATAGTCGACACACATCCGCAGGCTTTTGTCTTTCTTCTCCACGAATAGAGCAGAGCATCCCCAAGGAGAGGAGCTCGGTCGAATGAAGCCTTTTGCTTCTAACTCTTGGAGTTGCTTTCTCATTTCCTCCAATTCATCTTGAGTCATCCGATAAGGGCGACGATAGATTGGAGCGGTCCCGGGAACCAAATCAATAACAAATTCGATATCTCGATCCGGTGGTAAACCTGGAAGCTCGTCGGGGAAGACATCCGGGAAGTCACAGACTACCGGAACATCTGGAAGATCAGGAAGGGATTTGCCTTCGAGAGCACAAAGATGGGACTCGACGAACTTTGGAGCAAACTGAACGGTTTCACCGGAAGGATGAGAAAGAACCACTGTCTTCGTTGCACAATCAATTAGGGCTTGATGTGCCATCAACCAATTCATTCCAAGGATGACATCGATATCCGTAGAGATCAAAGAAATCAAAGTAGCGAAGAACTCCAGATTGCCCACTTTGATGCAAACTCCACGGTATTCTTGGGATGCTCTCATCACGGATCCCGGGGAATGGATAGACAGAGAATTAGGCATCAGCTCATAAGGGAGGTTGTTTTCCTCAGCAAAACCCTTGGATATGAACGAATGAGAAGCTCCCGAATCGAAAAGAACTGATGCTGGAACCGAATTAACAAGAAGCATACCAATCACGACATCGGTTGCCTCTTGAGCTTCTTCGGCGACCACGTGAGTCACGCGACCGCGGTTCACAGACTGATGTTGCGGGTTCGCCTTCTTGGCGGGAACATTGCCTCGAGGTTGACCTTGCGCTGGAGCAGGATTCGGCGCAGGGTTCTGTCGCTGAGGACACTCACGAGAGAAGTGACCGGGCTGGCCACATTTGAAGCAAGCCCCAAACGGAACTTTTGGAGTAGAATCAGCAGATTGTCCTCCCATTGGCCTCGGCTGGAAACTGGGTGCTGGAGGACGAGGCATAAAACCAGAGGGCCTTGGGGCGGGAGTAGCGCGATTGAATGCACTAGCAGGAACCCAAATACGCCTCTTTTGCGGATTGGAAGAAGAGGGCTTCACTGCATCTCGAGCACGCTTTCTAGATTCTTCAAGAACTAGCTTGCCGTGCTCCATCTTGACAGCCTTGTTCATAAGAGCCTGAAAGTTGGCGAAGTCAAAAGGAAGCAGCTCGTAACGAAGCTCCGGATTCAAACCTTTGCGGAACTTCTCCTGTCTGTCCGCATCGGTGGTAACATCACGAGGAGCATAACGCGCCAAGTGGTTGAAGGAATGGAGATACTCGGTGACGCTCCTTCGTCCTTGAGTTAGATTCCGGAATTCTTCCTTCTTGATGTCCATGACACCTTCAGGGATATGTGTTCCACGGAAAGCATCGCAGAACTCCTGCCACGTAACCACGTGACCTTTCTCCTGGATAGCAAGGAAATTCTCCCACCATGCTGCGGCAGCACCTTCAAGCTGATGCGCCGCGAGATCCACGCGATCGGCCGTGGAGATACGCGCTGTCTCCAATTTGCGCTCGATGCTGCGAAGCCAATCATCCGCTTCGATAGGATCTTCTGAACGACTGAATGTCGGAGGCTGCGTTCGAAGAAAATCTGAGATTCCAACTCGAGCTTCGGGTTGGGGAGCAGTATTCCGAACTAGATGCTCCAGAAGGCGAGTCTGGTCCATTCGATTCCGCTCGATCTGCATCAACACCTCTGCCATGGATGGCGGTGGAGGAGGAACATTATTGCGACCAGAGTCACGACCTTGATTACCAGCAGCAGGCTGGCTACCTTCCGGATGTTCGGCCATCTGAATCAAGAAATAGATATGCCACAAAAACATGATCAGATCATAAAGAAACTTGAACGAAATTACTCGAATGAATTTCACGATTTACAAGATGAACAGAATCTGAACATGTCAATGGAGTAATCGGTAGAGTCGGTAATAACCGGGACAAGGTAAGAGGGAAGGTAAAGATTCCCTGCACACGTGAAGTCTAACTTTTGAACGAGGCAAGAAAGTAGCAAATTCGTTTTTCAACCAAACGAAAGGGTAAGGAAAAGAACTAGGATCGAAAGGGATAAGGAGAAAACAGAGCCACTACTTATGCTTTTCGCAAATCCTTTTTAAGTTCAAATAGTTTTTGCAACTTCTAGACCCAACAACGGCCAAGACAAAGGTCATCCTACAGTCAGTCCTGCTCTGATACCAAAGGCTGTCGAACCCCAGAATTCATAACAGAGAGGCTTAAGAGAAACCACCCGCTAAGTCGAAACGTCAACCCCGACCTCAACTCCTGGGTGTCAATTCCAAGAGGAGTGGAGTGATATGGCTCCGAATAGCCCGAGACGTCAACCCCAAAGCTTACTCTGGCAAGCGCACAGAGTAGTAGGGTGATATGGTCTCCTCACTCTTGTCCTACCGAGCCGGAACATCAACCCCGAACTCGTCCCGGCAAATTAATGCACGGCTGGAGTAGGGTGATATAGTTCCCAAATCTCTCAGTAGTAGAGTCGCTTCACAGGGGTGATTAAACTTAATGACTCTATGATATAAACCCTAAAGTCCTACCCACAACATGCGCTTCATCCCATACACGCACGGCACATGAGTGGGCGAAAGCAACCAGATCTCATAGCAGTGACTCTACGACAGAAACTGCAATATTATAAGTTTGAAACTTAACAAACATATATACACACAGCGGAAGAGTTTATAAGGCTACGAAGCCAAACAGTAGGGCCAAAAGTGGCAGCGAAAACAAACCAAAATACCGACCCAGGGCAGGATCACTGCCTGGGATTCCCATCGTCTAGGCGTCGTCGGTGTCGATCTCTAAGTAGAAACCACCCTCTGAAGGGGTAGCTTCCTCTGCAACAAAACAACAACAATAGCAGGGTGAGTACAAAATTGTACTCCGCAAGACTTACAGTGCGGAAGTAGTAGTGATTGTGCCAGGTATCAACAAGGGGTAATTGTGGACTAGTTGCGGAAAGCCAAGTTTACCTTTTCAATAACAATAAGTAGGTTAAAATTCGACTACTAGAATACCTTTTCAAAGGGGACGAGTCGAACACTTCGCGAACATTCCTTACTGCAGATCACCACACCTGAAAAAACCCATCGACCCATCCTCGACCACCCTGGGAGGAAGCTGTCGCTAACCACGTCCTTAGAGTTGACAAGTTTTAAAGTTGGTTATAGTTGTCTAATTCGACGCAGGTAATTACCAAGTTGTCCATAACCGCGGACACGGCTGTTCAAACAGTTCTAACCCTGCAGGGGTGTACATCTTTACCTACACGCATCGATCGTCTCTTAATGCTACCAAGTACACACTTCACGAGGTGTGCTAGCAGAGGGTGATCGAACACGACCTTTACAATGCTGTCGACCTAGGTATGAGCCACCCGTACGGGCTAGTCCATGTGCATCAGTCCGGCCGTAACTGCGACACGGTCCCATGCGTTGTGAATCGAGGTACATCCCCGGTCTCCCAGACCGTGTGTCCACCCCACCCTTATATGAGACCACACACCACATCCCCTTTTTCACGCACACACAAATGGAAACGGCAAACTAATGCAGCTCATACACTAAGTCTAAGCAAATTAGTGAGTCGTGGGTGGCCCCATAATCCACCCGTGTAGAAGTACGCGAATCTTGGGTCAATGTACGTCGATAACCGGTCCTTGCGGGAAGACGAGACAACCCACCATGCTCCCAGCCATGGCCTCTCGTCTAGACCCAGATATGATTAAGTGAGTTCATTAGTATCCCGGTGAACACCCACCTACCACGTAACCCATTCCCAGTGTCGATTTATCTGCTATCCCAGGAATTACGACTTCTACAAGTCTAAGCATGTCTAAGCATAAATATCATAATAGCATTCGAACAGTGGATACTAGACTACGCTAGATGGGTTAGGTTAGTGGTGGAGCTGTTTAAGCGACAAGGTGAGTCGTATTCATCGGACTAAGGCTTTTCTTAGCGGAAAAATAGCAGTTGAACGCATGTAATAATGAATTTGAAAACAACTAATACTTTGCAATTAGTAGGAGCTTTGCAACGTGACCAAAGGGGCTGCTTGCCTGGTTGCTCTGCAACGACACCCTGCTCTTGATCGAAACTATCGCCCTGTGGATCCTCCGGCTCTATCGAGGAAAAACGGAAACACCGGAAACAAGGGCATAATCGTAAATATCAAAATGCACAACATCAGCATGAGATGCAATGCATGCCATGACGAAGAGGATGCAAAATCTAGACTAATGCAAGTGGAATCAATTTAATCGGAGTTCGGACGCATAAAATGTCGCGATCCGAAAATCCTCCGGCTAATCGGAAACCCTAATTTGAGTTTTTAGCAAATTGTATTATTCCTAGCATGCAAACATGGATGAAAATGATGTTTTTGAATAGATCTTCTTTTTCTGAACATTTTGATATATTATTTGCATTTTTCTGATTTAAAATGGATTTTCTATGAATTTTACAAGATTTAATCCATTTTCACCCTTTGTTTTATTTTTCTCATTAAAAATAATATTCAAATTAATTCAAATACAATCAGAGGCTGACATGTGGGCCCATAGGTCAACTCTAGTCAAACTTTGACTTAGTCAATGACAGGTGGGGCCCACTGTCATTGATTCTCATTTTATTTCTTCCTTTTCTTAAATTCTTACATGAGGGACCCAAATGTCATTGAAACAACTTCATTAAGCTCATTAATCACACTTGTTTAGTTATTAGTTATGCCATTAATTATTAGTTAGCATTAGTTAATCAATGATTAACATTAATCATCCTCATTAAACTGTCGGAACCGAACTCACTGGTATTCATGGAGAACGTTAGCAGCTGAGCATTAACTAACAGATTAACCACTGAATTAACTTCGCTTCATTAACTGCTAACCGATGATTAGGGTTTTTAATAGGTCCTGACCACCGGATTAAAAGGGCTATTATTGCCCCTAACCGCTGGTCGGGAAGCTGGTTCAGCTCGGTGGCTCGGCACCTGGCCGGTGCCGGCGGCAGGCAGCGCGGGGGAGCGGCGTCTAAGGCTTACCGGCGGCGGTAAACTCCGGGGGGGGGCAGAGGCAAGGCGCGGCGGACTTGGATGGCGAGGTCGCTCGGGACGGCGACGGGGCGTGGTGGATGAGCTTTGGGTGGGGACGGCGAGCGGCGGCGGGAGGCAAGCTCCGGTGAGGTGCGGGAGGGGCGGGATGGTGCGGGGAGATGGCGGCGAGGGCAGCCGAGGCGAGTGGGGGCTCCGGCTCGGGCGGCGTGGAATCGAGCGGCGCGGCGAGCTCGGCTTGGGAGCGGCACGGAGGCGCGGTGGTGGGATGCGGTGGTGGCCCGAGGGTTGGGCTCTGGGGGCGGACGGCGAGGGCGGAGCCAAGCGGCGGGCTCGGGGAGGGGATAGGCGGCGGAGCGGAGGGGACCACCGGAGGGCAGTGCGGCAGCTCCGGAGGGTGGGGGAGCTCGGCGAGGCGAGAGGGAGAGAAGGCCGGCGCGTGGAAGAGAGAGGGCGGCAGGAGGATAAGGATGGAGGGCGCCGGATGAGAGGATAAGGGGGCGGCGGGTAGCTTAGCAGAGAAGCAAACAGGGGAGGGGGGCGAGCGGGCCAAGAGGGCCGGGAAGAAATTGGGCCGGGCAGCCCATCCGGCAGGGGAGAGAGGGAATGGGTTTAGGGTTTTTACTTTTAGGTTTATATTTTCTGTTTTAAACCTCAATTCAAATCTAACCCAAAAATCTAATCCCACTTTGGAACATTTGGAATCCAATCAAAATTTCCACAATTTTAGAATGCAACCTCAACATATCCTTTTGATTCCCCTTTTGGATTTGATTCCTTTGCAAACCGGTTTCATTTCAACATAAGTCAATTTCAAAAGAGGTTTTGAAATCTTGCCTCATAATCTCAACCCAAACCTTGAACCATTCTAACCCCTTCACCATTGAAGTTCAAAAAGATCATTTAGGTTAAGACCTAAGAACGAGGTTTAGGGTTAGATTGAATCGGAATTTAGGGTTTTGTCGAGCATTTCCAAAAATTCAAGAACTTCCTCATTTTCACGTTCATGAGATCATGCCATGGGATGCGGATGATGCACATTACGTTGTTAATAAACTTAGGGACGTTACATCACCTATCGTGGGTTAGATCCACTACAGGTGTGGCGGATCCAACCCGCGACAAGAGGCTATTTGTGGTTTGAAAATTTTAGAAATCTAGAATTGTTTTTGTCATTTGAGAAGGGGCTAAATTTGCTATTTTTCTTCAATTTCAAAGATGGGTTCGAAAGGATACGCAGGGACTACACAGGAGTCATGTATAGCAACGGACACGTCTCGGCCAGCCGAAGGTGTTGTTCTGTGCCGCGGATCCGCGGGATGTCGACTCGGATGGCGTCTCGCGAAAGAGCACGGTTGCGGCGGTCCGCGAGTTCAGGTTCTCTTTGAAGCGTACTCGGCAGTTGACTACTCAAGTTGTCCACCGTCTCTCGTTCCATGGCGCTTTTTCGTTAAACTGTTCCATGGCATTTGCTAGCGGCCTGTTCTTTCTCCTATGCCATTGTCAACTCTGGAGGTGATTGACAGCGACGAGCTAGTCGAAGTGCAACGGGAAGGATATTCAGGGAGCGGGTTAACGACGGCGACGAGCTTCTCGAGATGCAATATGATGGTGATGAGCGGATCTAATGAAGGTCTTTCGAGGACAACGACTAGTGTAGCCGCGTACGAGGCTAGGGTCGTCGAATACGTGGTCGAGGAGGCCAAATTCGGAGGTCTGGTCGGTGGACCGGGTGGCCCAACTGCCGCGGCCTCGTCTATTGCCTTCGCCTCGTCGACCCATCCCGGCATCCCGTCCACCACCTGCGAATCGATCATGCACCAGAGGAGAAGAAGAGGACCAGATCCACTACTCGCAGAAGTTGCCCCGCCGGTTCTGAGTGCTCGCTAGAGTAGAATGAGAGATAGGGAGACAACCGGTGAGGATTTCGTGGTGGGATGTTGTAAGGTGCCCGTGAGGTGTATATATGAAATGTATTTTGCATTCTGTTTCCCAAATACATGGATCTCGAAGCGAACCTGGAGGTTCCAGATTGAAGCTACGGGTCCAGCCACTTGTAGAAATTCCACAATTTACGCGCAGAACTGCAAAGTCGAAACAGGCTGGAGCCTCGTGCCAACATGCTGTCCAGATACATTTTACGAAATTGGATGGGGCTGGTTGTAGTCAAGCCCAAAAGGTCGAGCTACGCCGTGGGTCGTCGTTGATCGTATTTGTGCTAGCTCTTTCTCAAGCCCGGCTCTGACCCTGAACATGCCGAATGAACCAAGAGCCCAATTATATGTGGTCTTCTCGGGTTCCATTTCACCCTGCGACAGCGGACAGCACCCGGACAGCTGCTGCGGTGCCCGCACCACGAAAAGGATCGCACGAGCGCCCACGAGTTCATTTGACTCCGGTGGTCGTCCGTCCGGGTGATGGCATCAGAGACCAGCAACTGCAACGCCCATTGGACATGACCGAGGCCCTGCATGCCCAGGCTCATCAAGATCTAAAGCTCCCACACGGCGCACAGACAAGCATGCGGTCAGCTCTCGACACGGCAAGATCACCTGGTTGCCCTCCTTAACCAAGATCAACGAAACAGAAAGCAGCATAAACGCCGCAATACCAAGAGACCAAAGCGATCAGCAAGTAAAGAGACACTTGAACAGCACAGGAAGTACTGAAAACATTCCTTAGTTTCCTTACAGCATGCAGGAGCAGCTCGATCACAACCGGAGAAGCTTCTTGCACGCCTTCAGAATGTTGTTACTCCTCTTCTTCTTCGTCGTACTCTTCCCCTTGACCTGATCCTCTTTCACCTCACCTTCTTCTGGCCGCCCCTTCTTCTCCTCCTCCTCCGCCTCCTCCTCGTCACGCTCCTCGCACGCGTTGACGTCGTCGCCATGGTCGCTGTCCCCGTCCATGTCGTGGATCCTCCAGTAGTACCCGTCCCCCTTGCCCGGAGCCGCCGCGTGACTCCTCATGGAGAACGCCCTCCTCAGCGCGCCCGGCAGGCCGCCGTGGTGACCTCCTGCCCCGCCGCCGCCCCTGGTCCTCTCGCCGGATTTGCAGAGCCTGTGGGATCCGGTGGAGACGGTCCTCGCCAGGGTCACCGCCCCGATGGCCAGCCCTTCCCACGCATTGGTCTCCTTGGTGTTGGTCAGCTCCAGCGATCGCCTCGCTCGGGTGCCATTGGCTGCCGTTGGAGGGGAGGAGGAGGCGAGGTTGGAGTAGCCATTCATATCGAGTGGTTGATGAAACTTTGAGCTTCTTGGTTGGATCTGGATTCTCGAGACCTGGCTAGACCGGGAGCTGTTTTGATTTTGCGAATGGAGCTGGTGAAAGTCCCTGTGTGAGCTAGACACTGCTAATTGGTAGGACAAAATCATGGAAAATTGAGTAGGTGAACCTCTGTAGAAGTATCCAAGATTTGGCCAGAAATTTATATTCACCTCTCGTCTCCTGATGCAATGCACACGACTATGTACGAACTTATATACCACTTGGTGGAGATCTGTTACGGAACTTTTGGTTAAACAGTTTGACTTGCCCTGTTTTTTCAGATCATTGGTTTGGTTTTGTAACTGGTCGGTGCAGGAGGGTAATTATGGGTGGATTCTACAAGAGCGGTCTGTTGAGAGTGTCAGGTTTTTCAGTTTATTATTTGTGGGTTAGAGAGATGTCTGTTGGAAGCTGAAAATAGATTACTCTGTTTTAGCGGGGAAAGTACGGCGCCCGTCATCGATTTTAATAGTTTATACTGCATGGGCACATGATTCCCGGGGTATAAAAACTCTATTCATAGTGTCTTTGACTCCAGGCACTGGAGAGGTCAGGATTTCACATGCCGTCAAGGTGTTAAGGTTTCACTCGCTAAGATTCGGGGGAAACACGGAGTACTACTCCTACTCATGTTGAGCAAAGTCATGTTCAATCATTTATTAAGGGGGTGTTTGGTTAGACTTTTCAACAGTTTTTCACTGGAAAAAGCTATAGCCCAACCAAACGGTCAGTTTTTCAGCAGCTTTTGTCAACGGTAGCTGTGGGCTTTGCAGTGCAAATTCAGCTGTTTGAAAAAGTTACCTTTTGCTAGCTTTTTACAATGTACTGAAGTTTTAGTGCTCAATTTCTAAAATGTTGTAGATGGTTTAGATCAACCAAAAGCCATATGTTCACTTTCCCACAGCCACAACAGCTTTTTAGACAGTCAGCCAACAGCAGCTTTGTCAACAACCACAGTCCAACCAAACAGGGCATAAATATGCAGCCGGTCGGTCAGAATGCTCAGTTACCAGCGGTACACTTTTTAGGTGCAATTTCCGGCGTAGTCCCCGTGTTCTTTTGCTGAACGCGAAGATGACAGCCAGTACAATTTAGCCCCGTATTCTGTAGCCAAATGCTTGAGACGCAGAACACCGTGTTTTGGGGCGTTTTTATAGCCGGACTATGTCACGTCCACGAACGCAGACGGCCCAAAAATACGGAACTTCTTATTGGGCCAACGGACTTAAACTAGTGACCGACAAAATTCTACAGCCCAACAGGGGAGGTTTTGGAAATTCCGATAACCGACCATTACATGCATGATGCATCCAACGATTTGAGAAATCAAATGTTTCAGACTAGAAGAATGGCTTTCTCCTCTCACGAAGAAGACGAAGACGAAGGATAGCCTTCACAGAGACCAGATATGCATTGCCTGATTGCCCATCTACAACCTATGAACACCAGGCAATCAGGAGCATCCGCTCAAACATTTTCTAGTCATGCACGCACCAACATCTCCTGCATTTCGCACCTTACCCTTTGTACAGATCACAAACAAACAGAACACCACTTCTCCATGCTAAAAGAGAGAGTCACGAGGGCAGAAAGTAATGGCGATGTAGTTCATGGTGGTTAGGCCAGCGCACCCCTTCTCTCGCGCAAGGAAGCAGAGGCGCCGGCTGCGCGAGGAACGTCGGATACCGCTGCCCCGGCATCAGTACCGTCACATCCGCGGCCACCACGGGCTCCTTCTGCAAATGGAAAAGAAAAAAAGATGACGAGCCTTTTCAGTTCGCAGCTGATTCGCCGCCATGCTACTGCAGACAGCAACGCGTAGTCGCGTACGCACGTAGTCATGCATGCTAGTGAAGACACGAGCGCGACATGACGTGCACATATTGTTGTCTCTACTGACAAGATGTCACGTGAACCGATTGCACGGCCACGCAAAAGAGAGCAGCGGCATTGTGTGATTCTTTTACCTTGGGCGAAGGCGAGAACTTGTCCGGCGAGCCGTGGTTGCGCAGGTGCCGGCCGGGGTGTGTGACGACTGGCCGTGGCCGTGGACTTCGCCGTCGTTGCCGTCGTGGGAGCCCCGGGAGGAGGCCCACCCGGGCTTGATGAGGTGCTCGAAGACGGCCATGAGCAGGAACATGGAGATGAGGATGGCCGTGGCCGCGAAGCCGAAGGAGATGGCGCTGGATGAGCCGAGGTCCTTCGTGGAGGAGGATGCCCCGGAGTCCTCCCTGACGTCGCCGGCCGCCTGCTCCGACGGGGTGGCGTCCCCCATCCACGGCCTTGACCGCTGCCCCGCAAAGCCACTCATGGATAGCTGCTCGTTCGCACACCGTTCTTGGCAATTCCTACAAATCTTGCGAAGCTAGCTTCTCAGTGCTCGGCTAGGAAGAGGACATCAAGGCACCAAATACGGTTGAGTTCGTCCTTATCTCCTGACCATGTGCATGTGACGCTTGTGAAGACATATCACGTTCTACATGTGAAGAGGTAGAAAAAATGAAAAATGCAGCACGACTGATTCCATGATCTTTCCACTCATTTGTTTTCGTTAAGCAAAATTGGTTGGATAGACATTGTGCTGTGGCAATCTGAACCAGAATTGGAAACTATAATGTCACCAACACTACGTATGCACATCAACGCATAGTTTCTGTTACATGTACGGTTCCGTTGGACTCTTGCAGCATGTTTCAGAAAGATTAATCAAGAATCACACTGGGAAAATAATGATAATGCAAATTCAGTAACTTTTAGCATTTTCCCAGCTTCTACTGGTGCTGTCTCTCTTCAAGAATAAGGCTGGAAAGCATGCAGAAAAGGGAAGAGCAGGCAAACAGAATGGACTGACTGAAACTCAAGTAAGTACTCATTCTTGAACCCAGGAGTCAGGAGTACCAAAATTGCAGGCAAAAGAAACTTACCTTTAGTACTAGTACTTCCCTGCAGCAGCCAAGAAGCAGCAATTGCCTACTTGCGGTGCCTCATCTAATTTGTGAGCCAAGTTGGTATTTTCCAAATGCCAAAAGAACCTACAAGATGAACAATAGCTTGGCTGTCTCTACTTAAAGGGAGATCTCACTTGGCCAATGGTGGTTGTGGCATTGTGGAGTGGTCAAGAGGGAAGGAGAAAAGAAAAAGGTGGAAGAACAAAAAGAGTTGTGGGGAATAGGCTGCCACCTTCTACAGAAAACAAACAAGATTAGAGCATCTCCAACAATTGTTTTTTACTTATTAGTACGAAGAGGGAGAGCATAATTTCACATAAAGTAATAAATCATGTCTTTACTTTATTACTAAGATCCTAAGTTATCCTACTTTAAAGAACAAGTATAGCTTCTAATAAAAAAAATGCTTATTTCTAGTTCTAAGTACTAGCAATATGGTTATCTTTTAATTTAAGAAATAGTTTTATTTTCTCTGTTCTCATTCTTTCCTCTATGACATGGAAAAGCTGACATGTCCCATTCTAAGGGAGTGTTTGGTTGGGGTTTTTGCATCGATTTTTTGTGCTTATAAGCCAAAGCCTAATCAAACACCAAATATCCTGAACATGCTCTTCCTGCCTATAAAACTAAAATCAGTGTAAAAAACACTTTTTGAGTCTTTTTAGCTTTTCCAGGATGCTATGATGAGATTGCCGATGTAGTTAGCAATTAATTACCTGTATTTTTCACTCAAAGAAGAACTAAAATCTAGTTTTCCATAACAGACAGTCCATAGCAGTTTTCTCATAACATATAGTCTATAATTACTTTTAAATAAGTCACTGCTCAACTAACATACATTAAAAAAAAATTAGTACTGTCTATATCGACGGATGGGAGGGGAAGACTGCGAGAGTGGTGCAAAAAATAATCACGGAATCATGTTTGGGCATCTCAAAAGAGTGGTTCCTCATCCCATGCACATCCTGTAGCAACCCACGTGATCCTAAGACCATCGTAGTTGTAGGATAGGGGGAAGAGACGAAAGGAGGAGGAGGTGATTCAAAAGGACCCAAGAAAAAGGCAAAAGCTAAAGAAAGGGAAAGGGCGAAAAGCAGCACATAAAAAGAATGGAACTATGGCCTTGTGCAGGACCCCGATCAGATATTGAGCGAGTCAGTGTCAATAATGGTGCATGACAGGTCTCAGGTAAATTGACAGTGTACTGCTCCTACTGCAATGCACCCATTTACACGTGTATCCTGATGTGATGTGACATCAGTATGTCATAACTGTTGAAGTGATTAGATACATATTCAGAATTGGCAGGAGAGGGAGCGAAGGAGATGGGGGAACGGAGAAGCAAAGCACATCTCTTTGCTTGCAAAGGAAAATATTCAAGAGATCATTTGTTTGTTGTTACGGGGAAGCAAGAGATGCCTCTTATTATTGCAAGTGAGCGTGTGCGGTAGGATGGGAGGAGGACGACAGGGAGGCATGGCCTTTTGAGGCTCCAAGGCAACCGGGGGTCCTACTGCCAGACAGCTCAGTGGATCATCTGCAACCACATGACCATTGTACACTCAATTTATACAGGTTGCTCTCTCTCTAAACGTCTGATATAAACGTCAACTAGTGTACTAATTGTAAAAGATAAGTACAATGCATGGTCTACTTATCAGTATCACTGCAAGAACAGATGCAAAGAAATGAAGCATTTTAAGCAACTCTATGATTCAGTGCCACTGGCTTATGAGCTCTAGCATGATGCATAGGTATGGGTACAATGCAAGGTAGGCTGTCTCTTGTGCATAGAGGGACATGAGCCTGGTTGCCACAAGAGATGGAGAATGCAACCCAACATGTCATTAACTATGTCTGAGGAAGTAAGTGTATGGTACCCCAGAACCCCAACTCCTAACCAACATTTGACTAAATTTTGTGATATATATATGTAGGGAAGCCAATATAGGGGATGTTTGGTTGGGCTTTTCAGCAGCTTTTCCCTGGAAAAAAGCTGCAGCCCAACCAAACGGCCAGCTTTTTAGCAGCTTTTGCTAACGGTAGCTGTGGGCTTTGCAGTGTAAATTCAGCTGTTTAAAAAAGCTACCTTCTGCCAGCTTTTTGCAATGTGTTAAAGTTTCAGTGCTCATTTTTTAAAATGCTGTAGATGATTTGGATCAATCAAAAGCCATATGTTCACTTTCTCACAGCCACAGCAGCTTTTCCAGACAGCCAGCCAACAGCAGCTTTGTCAATAGCCACAGCCCAACCAAACAGGCCCATAGTATAAAACAAAGCTATGCAGTTTGATGTGTTTCCTCCTGGGTACCCTCAAGTCTTCGTCATCATATCAGTTCCAAGGCTGAACTGAGCAGTAAGATACTCGGAGCCCATGCTTGCACAAATCCCATGCATTCAGGTGCCCCAAAAATCTCACCTAGGATCCTGTCAGGAGGCAGCAGATCCACTAAAAAGGTGTATGTCAATTATCAGGCTCTTCTCAGTGCTCCACGATGTATAGATGCTAAGAATGCCACATAGGCAAAAAACTGACGTGGCAAAGGAATTAAAGAGGAGGGAGAGCACTTTGGTGATCCCAGAAAGAAACGATGCTAAGCGCGCGGACCTATGCAAAACGCCTATGTGGCATCTATGCGGAGTTTAGTTGCTAAACAATTAAATGAAAGAAACTTAGCTACAAAAAGCTAAGCACCTATGCATTAGGGAGTTTAGTTGCTAAGCCCTTTCATGCACTTAACACCTCATCTAAGCACCTGTGCATTGGGAGAGGCCTCAGTGGACTGGCTAATCTCTCCTATTCCACTTTCCTGCATGATAGTTTACAACAAAGATATCGTGGTAATCATCAGTATATCTACGGTGACTGCGCTGTGTCTACTAGTTAACTGAGTACAAGTATCTTACACTTGGGTAATGTTAAAGCTGGTAACTGATGATTATGCATCCATGAAAGTATCTTCCTTATGATAGCATTATATTTTTCTGTACAAACTTGCTTTGTCCCGTCTCCACTCCCTGAAAATCACGTTGTATAATTATTTAAGACTTGTATAATTTCATGTTGTGAAATCACGGAAGCGTAGATCTAAACTAAGAGCACCGCAGAATTGGCAATGAGAGACACGACGTTTTTAACGTGGTTCGGCCACAAGGCCTACATCCACGGGGCTTGACTACGGGCGCTCCTCCCTATTTATTAATTGTCTTTCAAGTTACTTTATGTTGGCTTGGTTACATTGTATGGTGCCCCCCCTCCTTATATAGGAGGCCTAGGATACTTGAGTCCGACTCTGACTCTATCCGTATCCTACTAGGACTCCCACATAGTATTTTAATATAATACTATACATTTTCTAAACCAACTTGTACACATATTTGATATAAACTCAACATTTCATAATCTTGCCTCTAAAGTGAGTAATTGCAGAGACAATTAAAGTGCAGTTTCTACTACTTGAACCTTTGTACACCATGCTTTAGCCTCGAGAGCACTGGCTAGCGATCGAGGAGAAGGGCATCAATTAGGGGCATACACTCCTTGCCTATTGCACGATTAGTTTATACTCCCTCTGTCCACAAATATAAGGTGTGCACGGAATTTTAGGTTTAATTTTGATCAACAATAAAGCCAATAATATTGAATTATATAATACAAAAGTAATACAATTTGAAAATACGTTTGAATATGAATCCAATGGTACCACTATTATGTCATATAATTTAATAGTATTGGTTTAATTGTTGGTTAAAGTTAGACCTTAAATTTCATGCATGATTTACATTTGTGGACGGAGGGAGTACTAATCTCAAGAACATACGCGTCCGTGCATCTGCAATCCCCTAACCAGTTTATGTCCTTGGAAATGTAGATCCCACTGCGAGTACCGAAGAGGCAAAGCCTTGGAAGAAAGGAGCTAAATTATTAAAGAAAATCTTAATTTGGACTTCCTGCTCCAGCTTTATGCTGCACCACGGACCCAACACAAGCAATCCCCAATCCTCAAAAAAAGAACAAAAAGAAAACAACAGAACTACTCCAAGAAAGAAAAAGAAGTAGTGGAAATCAGCTATAATTTTGAGAAGTGAAAAGGAGAAGGTTCTCGACGTGTAAGATGGGATTAACATTGATCACGCAAAGGCAAGGCATGACAGTGTGACGTGCTAGGGAAAAGCCTAGACCAGATGGAGCCGGAGAAATTAAAGAATCCGGATCGTCACACGGAGAGCAGAGAATTAGGTGCAGACAGGAGGATTAGACTGGATCAGTTGGGCATTGAATCGGTTCTGAATTCTGCAGACCCTATCACATCAAAACTGAAGATGATTATATCTATTGCTGGCTAGCTAGGACGTGAAATATATCAACGGGGGAAACATAGAAATAGGAGGGTCCAATCCTTGCCGCGTTCTCTTTTTTTACACCGAGTCGGAGCTGAGGACCGCACATGCATGTGGCGGGCCTCGCCGTGTTCCCTTCCACGCACCTTGTAGAGAAAGGAGAGGAAACAAAAAGAACATGAAAGCGAAATAGTAACGTTACTAACGTACATGCATGGAATCATCTGGGAAAAAAAGAATCCACCCTAGATGAAGTTATGAACAGGTCTTCATGGAAGACATAGTTTTGGTCTCGAAACGAAACTGACTGTCCTTTTTTGAATATGCAGCATTAAAGCAGACACGTCCAGTTCCTTTAATAGCTAATGCTTTGGTAAACAAGATCGTCGATATGTCCGAGTGGTTAAGGAGACAGACTCGAAATCTGTTGGGCTTTGCCTGCGCAGGTTCGAATCCTGCTGTCGACGCTTTTGTTTTATTTTTCTCCCTTTATTTTTCTATTTATGCGGCATTCATCCACGGCTCTCCCACGCCACTGGAAACGACATGCCAGCTCGGCCCAACCCTTCTATGCCCGAGTGTGCTAGGTCTTGGTACACAAAACCATCCGGGAACCCCATAAAACTGACGGACGAGTTCTGCGCGGTTGCTGCTGGGAAAGAAGCCCACCCTCGACGCACTTTTAGCGCATTCAGTGCGTTGGACACAGTCGCACGTCCACCCAATTCAAGTTTGTACTGTCCTCGGAGGCCAAGCTCTAGTCCAGCTCTTGTTCCCATTTCGTGTTCCCGGCCTTCATAGGCTATAATGACGAGGGAAATGCAGAGTTCTCGTTCCGCAGCATTTTTCTTTTCTTTTTAAACCAGAAGCTGCAGCATGGACAAGATTCTAATGCTGAAAGAAATGGTGGTTGGATGACTGATATGTTTCTAAACATGTCCTGTCACATCAGAGGTTCAAGCTTTTCCGTGCTGGAGACTGAACTCGTTGTTATCTTCTACTAACTTGCTATGCTTTGTGATCGATGTGGGCTTTAGCATTCACGTGAAAGATGATGATGATGTGACGCCTCATGCATTAGTTACCGTTTATCAGGCTACCAACTCTAATATTTTGATGGTCGATACAATTGTAACTAAAATACCATCACCAAAGCCAAAGCCAGAGAAACTAAAAACCTAAATTTATGATTCCAAGCCAGATGATCATCATACGAACCGTACCAATTTATTGTTGAGTTGATTTGGTCGTGGTTCGGTTAAAACTTGTGGATTCGGTCCAAGTTGTTTCACACGTGAAAATTATACGTGTTTTAGAGTCTGCATGTCATCCTATTAGTGGGAACCGTATCAGTTCTGCGTGCAGATTTCAGTTTTGCATGTCGGTTAGTTAATGTGTTTAATTTGCATGGTGTCCACGTTGTTAGGGAACTTGTCTGCGTGCCGTGTTAAGAGTCTAGGGAATCTTTCCGAGATGTAAAAGCAAGGTCCACTAATGATTAGTCTTTTAGGAGCCCTAATTGGATAGGGTATCTATGGGTACAATTAAAGAGGCCGGCCGGCCATGTAACCAAGGTAGTTGAAGTTTTAGAGTTAATAAGAAAACAGAAAAGTCATATATGCAAGATCGCGTGTTTTTGCGATTCTTAGCAAGAGGAATCCATGCTGTGGCGCCGGAGCTAGTCATCAGACTAATTTGAGCGTCGAGATTAGTTTCCGACCTTGCAAACATGGCAAGGGCCGAAACATGGCTTCTAGCGTTTACTGGCCGCAGCGCAATTCTTGCTACCAAATAGAAAGATCCATCTGCTAATTAGATCGTTCGAGTATCGTGAAAGATTGGACCACCAACTACGCACGTATTAGGTTTTCTCTAACTTGTGCCTTCATCAGATGCGTTAACCGATGGCCTTTGAAGTTGTTTTCTTCGAGTTGCTAGACGATAGACTTCCGTTGCAAGCTTAGGCGCCTAGGTGTAAAAGTCTCGCACAGCCTTCGCTGTTTTGTCCGTTGTACCATGAGCTTTCGTACTCTCACCTGTAAAGTCGGTGTCCCCGACATGGTGTATCGTTTTGGCTTTCTAATAAAAAGCAGGGCACAGTCATTTGGTCTGAAATCCAAAATAAGAAATTAATCACTGAGAATACAATCGCTTAACCTCGACAACGAAATACTACCAGTGCAACTGCTGTTGAAAGCTTAGGTCTAGAAACCATATTGTCCTGAAACCTTTGATCGACTCCAACGGACAAAACCCCAGCCCAATGCACCAGCGCACACCATCATTGGAGCTAAGATTTGCTGCACCTCCATGTCGAGAACTGCCACTCATCATTAAGCGAAACAGAAAGTGGAGCCGTGTACGTGGTTGGATTATTGCTGGCTTCCATACACGCCTTTCTCGCGCTTTCTTTCTGGTTTGGAAAACACGCGCGCGCACCCACCTCTGGAACTTTTTATAAATATTATTTTTAAAACAAAAAATTCGAGTTCTATATGTCCATTTTTAGAAATTACAAAAGTAGCACCCTGTCGGCCCACCGTGTATCGACAACGGGCTTGTCAGCCAACTGCTGACAGACAAGGGACTTGTCGGCCAACCGTGGACCGACAGGCTCCTGTCGTTCCCCCGGGCAACGATCACGCGTCGAAAACACTGACATCCGACGGTTGAGGGACCTGTCGTCTGACTGTTGGACGATGGGGGGGCTTATCATCCATCGGTCGGACGACAGGGGGGCTTATCATCCAACGGTCGGACGACAAGCCCCTATCGTCCAACGCTCGGACGACAGGTGTCTTCTCGGGCTGTTGCGTGCGGAGTCGGTGGCTCGTGGGACGACAGGGGCATGTCGGTCGATCGTGGGACGACAACTCTCCTGTCGTCTCACCGGCGGTCGATAGGGTGCTATTTTTGTAATTTTTAAAACCACTCGTATAGATCTCGAATTCTTTATTTTAAAAATAATATTTTAAAAAAAGTTCCCCACCTCTGCACTCGAGCGAGCCTTCGGTGGCCGGGGCCCTACTAGTACGAAAGAGATTTAGTTTCGTGCTCTGCTTTATTCGATGTGCCTGGGCCGGTTGAGCTAAACACTGTCAGAATTGTTTTGATCGCATGCCTAGAATAGAGAGATCTCGCTTTGCGCAAGAATTTGTTTTTGTGCGGAGTGCTGGCTATCTAGCCGCTACTGGAAACTGAACGGGGAAGGGTTTGTTTGGGTTTCGTCGGTCGTGCTGACTAGGAGTTCCTCCAGGTCAGGCTAGCTGGTCCACTGTTTCAGTTAGCCGAAACTCACCTTTCAAACGCATGACGGACCCCTTGGTTAATTGGTTCTGGTTATGTTGAGCATCATCTCGTACTGTTTCTAAGTCTTGTTCATTCATTGGGAATGGACCGTCCATGACATGAAGCCGGCGCAGAAATAGATAGGCATGGCACGCGTGCCTGTCGCTTCATGCGTGGACGATGGGCTTCGCCCGATTCTCTATTTTCCTAGAGTAGTTCTCACTTGTTAGTGTGACCATTGCCTGTTATGCGTCCTACGCGGCTACGCGAAAGGCAACACGCGGGGTCAAGTGATCTCCGCTTTGGTGTCGCGCAGGAAGATGGCCGGAACGGTCTACGATTCTCGTCAGCATAGCCCAGGCTACGGGAAACGAAGTTTGATTCTCTCTCTCTGTCCCTCTCGGACCCAAGACATTAATCCCTCTGCTACATATATACTTCCTCCCCGACCTAAACACCAGATTAGGGCAAATTTAGTTCGGCCTACAGCACTAGAGAAGACACAGAAAGAAGAAGGAATGGAATGGAGAATAATCTTACCATCAATGACAGTACGAGAGGAGTACGTGCTAAGCGATGGGCACCTAGCATGCCAGAGTTTAGGCGTGCCCGGCCGGACGTACATACTGCGGTACTACCCGTTCAGAGCCCACGGATACGTACGACCGAAATGGCCACCTGCAGGTAGCCGCAATTTTCACATGAACTCGGCGGGCGAACGAGCGTGCCGCCGGGATCACGTCAGGTGCGCACGAGAAGGCGGATCCGGTGGGTCAAAGCCGAGGTGGTGGCCCGGGCTGGCACACGTCTGAACCAGGAACCATAGCAGCAACACCCGCTCCTCGTGTCATCCAGGTGAGTTGCACTGTGCGCATATGAGTACTCCTACATAGCACGGGCCAACTCACCCCGTAATCGTTCATGGCATGGACGGCTCGCCCGTACGCGCTCACAGATTGGCACCTCGTGGTTGGCTTGGAGTGGACTGGGTATGCGGAGGGCCCGTGGGATCGGCAAGATTTGTCCGGCAGAACAGTTCAGCGATAAGCCAAAATATATGTCTTCTGATAAACACGGCTACTAATTTGTTTGGTGATCTGTGCTGTCCAAAAAGACAAATTGTTAGGTGATCTGCACGGTTTGCTATCGGAGTTCCGTGGCGTCTCCGAATACTGCCAAGGGCTGACGTATGGTCTCTGGATCAGATCGATCTGACAGAACATGCAAAGGCCTGATACGCATACCGATCGCGATCAGTTTTATTTCCGAGCAAGTAACAGCGTAGTAGCAGTACCATCGTCATTTTAAGTTCGAAACAAAAAATATCCACGATATCATTTTCTATTGCTTTTTCCTTAGAAGTGACACTACGCGTTGGACGTCTTCCTGCGAGCTCGGTGACGCGGGATTGAAGCTGATCTGAGCCCAGCAGCGCTGCGCACGTTGGCGGAGCTTAAAGTAAAAACTACAGGGACGCAATATATGAATTAGATAATTTATGATGAGATTATGATCTCAGAGCAACTCCAGTAAATTAGCCGAAAATGATCATCTATATCTGCATATAAATTGCTATCCAAAAAGATTATTTCTCCATATTATCCCACTACTCTAGCAGAACATTCATATTTCACCCTCTATATTCTTCTCTCTAATATTTTAATAATATCATATAACTACCAACAGATTTTTACCAATTTTATTTGTCACAGATATTTTTCAAACCGCTATTTTTTAAACGGCTATTGTTCGAATGGCTGTTTTTTGAACGTGATTTCAATATGAGATTCTTTAACATGGGTATTGAAATTTCTAACATAGACAAAAGCATAAACTGTCATGCCTAACTTAGGATATTTTTCTTTCCTAATCAAAAGCATAAACTGTCATGCCTAACTTAGGATATTTTTATTATATAATCAATAAAAAAGATTTATCTAACATGCATGAATTAGATGTATAATCAATAAACACATTTATCTACTACCTCATATTAATTCCTCTCTCATTTTCTCCATCAAATCCTGACTCTAATTTTCTTCTTCTCTCAAATCCCTCAGCCCCCAACCCCCCTCCTCATCCTCTCAAATCTCCCTCAACTCTCCCCCGACACTCCCTCACCCGAGGTCCTTTCTCCTGGCGGCACTACTCTCCCCCGGCGGCCCCCCTCCCCGAGCTTCCTCCCCCGCCGGCACACCCCTCCCCCCGAGCTCCGTCCCCCGTCCCCCGGCGGCACACCCCTCCCCCGGTGGCACACCCCTCCCCCGAGCTCCCTCCTCTGAGCACCGTCTCCCCTGGCGGCGGGCCCCCTCCCCCGAGATCCCTCTCCCGGTGGCGCTCCCCTCCCCCCGAGCTCCCTCACCCCGGCGGCGCTCCTCTCCCTCGAGCTCCCTCTCCCTACGGCGTGGTTGGGCACGAGGCCACCGAGGTGGATGGGGTGGGCCTCCGGGGAGCTCACGGTGAGGCTCGGGCGGAGGACTAGGGAGGAGGAGTCGGCGTGCTGGGGTGGACCATGGCGAGTGGAGGCGAGGCATCCCGTGAAGAAGCAGAGGAGGGTCGGATTCCGGTGGTAGGCGCGGAAGCGGTAGAGGAAGTGGGGTCGGTGGCGCTTGCAGACGAGGGAGGCGCGGGAGGGAAGGCTCTGAGGGAGTCGTTGCCGATGGCGGGTCTCTGAGCTCACACCATATTTGACGTGTGCAGCGCTCGGGATGGATGGCCGCTATTTTTGGCGTGTGAGATGGATGCTCTCCTGGAGCTTGCATTTTGCGCTAAAACCTCCAGTTTGGCTATGGCGGGTGAGATAGCTATCTTGCTGGAGATGCTCTTAGTCATTAAACTGTTCTATAGAACACTGTCATTCAATAATTTACACATATATTAAAAGGGTCAAGGTGGGCATGCCAAGGTGGGACTTGATCCAAATGAAGCTCCGCCCTGACTTCTCCATTTGAGGAGAGAGGGAGGGAGGGAGCAAACACGCAGGGGTGATGGTGGGGATTGGGGGAGGCATGACCAAGAAGGCAAAAAATGGAGGGTGAGAAGTACAAAGAGACCATACATACTACTATGAATGGCAAGACGTCTCGTCATTGCTTGGATCCGATGATTTAAAAAATCCATAATTGTTGTTTTTTGCTAGATGGTGTAGGAAGAATTGCTCATTGCAATCATTTAAAATTTATGTGTTCAAGTGCTATATTGTATCGAACAGTTAGCACAATTGCATTTGTTCATCAGCCAAGGCAAGTGCATAGGCGATTATTTGAGTAGTAGGGCAATTGTTTGTGTTTATAGATTTTAATGCCTAAACCACCAGAATCAATATGATGAGAAACATTTTCTGAGCCTCTAAGACACTGAGCACCAGTACAAGTTTCCTCAGTGGCCCAAAAGAAGGTGCAGTGAATTCTATCAATGGTAGCAGTGATTTTCTTAGGAAGGAGGAAGGAGGACATGAAATAAGCTAGGAGAGACAGTCCAGCATAGCGAAGACATGGATATATCGCTCTCCTTTTGAGAGAAGCTGTGCTCTCCAACCTGATAGATATTTGTGGCATTTTGAGATAATAGGCTGGAAGGTAGTTTAGTAGGGGATAAGGGAAGGCCTAGGTATAGTTGAGGGAAGAAAGCAATTTGGCATCCAAGGGATGAAGCCGTGTCAGCGGCTAGGTCATCCTTGACATTCATCGGAATGAAGGTCATTTTAAGAAAGTTAATAACCAGGCCAGTGGTAGAGTCAAAGTCATCTAGGATCAACCTTCCTTGGATCCAATGGCTCTGCGTGCTAGTGCGCTCAGTTTTATCTTTGCTGGGAAAATATCTAACTACTGTTGCCTCCAGCGAGCTTTTCTCTAATTCATCTCTGTTGCAAGACTTTCAGCTCTCTGATCATCCTGATGAATGACGGCTTCTCGGTGGCAAAAAATTGACTACTAAAGGCGCATATTATCGACTGATGCTCGATCACAACAACCCTCATGCTTCGTTCATTTGGGTATCTCTTGTCCCAAACAATGTTAAGATTTTTGCCTGGTTACTCTGCTAGGGTAGGCTTAACACCAAAGTCAAGAGGATTACGATGACTAATCTTGTTGGTATTGCTCCCCTTCCGGTCGGATGCTTCGACATCTCGAATATGCCAATCCCTCTTGACCTCAATGCCTCAGCTTGGCCTTCCATCCTGACCATTCTCACAAAATTCTGGGATGCTCGCAATAACAAGGTTTCCTTGATTCAGACGTTGCTACTGTAATCAATACTATCAACAACTTCAATATATGGACTCATCGATTTAGGAAAACCCACTACTACAGAACATCTATCCCAGATGACACATCCCAGATGGTTCAAAAAAAACTGTCACGGATTAGGAACATCTGAGACTATTCCACAAAGCTCACTGTCTGGGAAATGATCAGATTCCCCGGTGCAAGAATGAACCATCTGGGATAAGGCCATATCCCCAACAGTTGAAAATTGGAACCGTTTGGAATAAAATCTGAGACGGTTGAAAATATGAACCGTCTGGGATGTGGACATATCCCAGATGGCTCATAACTTGAACCGTCTAGAATAGGTACACATCTTAGACTGTTTATATTTTGAACCATCTAGAATTGAAACCATATATAAGGTCAAAACCCACCAGATAAATCTGGGTACCCTAGATCTGTTAGGTCGGGCTAGCGGCTGGTGAATGATTTGGGCAATTTCGATGACCTGATTTGAAATTGGGCCTAGTTAGTAGAGATAAAGGTTGTTAAATTTTACTTACATTGTATTCCTCTCCATCCTTGCTAATTTTAAACATAGAGCTAGAATAGGTTAATTCCTATTGATTATAAAATTAGAGCTATGATGCATGTGTAGGCATATATGTTTATAGAGCAGATGATTATTTAGATCATACAAATGTTTAAGGTTTAGAACTACCTAGCAATTGGAATTTGTATGCATATAGTTTGCATCTTGGTGAAGAAGTAAAGAGTAGATAAACACTTCTTTTATAAAGTGTACTTTACATCATTGTGCTTGTTATGGAGGGATCGATCTTAATTGGATATTTGTATAAAAAAATATAGATGGATCAAAGATGGAGTACAATGAGAGCCGTTATAGTGAAGCTTACATCGATGGTGTATCTTCTTTTAAAAGAGTTGCTGATGAGGATATGTTGAATAAAGGGAAAACGTGGAAGTACTGTCCATTCTTTGACTGTGAGAATGATAACATGTGACAGAACTGAAAGAAAATCGAGAAACCAGTTGATTCAAAGGGGTTTCATGGAAATGTATACAATTTGGACTAAGCATAGTGAAGAGGAGGTGATAGATGAAAATAATGATAACATCGTGGAGAACCAAGTCAATGATATGCCTGATGTAGGCAATGATGATAGGCCAGATGACAGCGATTGTGTCAGTTGATGAGGATGCCTTGCCCGATCTGGATCAGATGCTACATGATGTAGAGGATAACTACGATGATAGAGGCTATAATAAATTTTTGGGCTTGTTCGAGGACTTAAAAAAACATTTGTATCTAGGCTGCAAGAAAAAGTACTCAAAGTTGTCATCCGTACTAGAACTTATGAGGCTGAAGGCAGAAAACATATTGTTTGACAAGAGCTTCACCTTGCTATTAGGTCTTTGGCAATGAGTTGACCACAACTACCTATGGAGCAAATAAGGTTCTTTGTCCGCTGAGAATGGAAGTAGAAAGAATATAAGCATGTCCAAAGGACTCTATCCTTTACCATAACGAGTATGCAAACTTGCATTCATGTTCCATGTGCAAAATATCTCGATTCAAACGTAAGAGTTAGACAGACATCGTCGATGATGGCACAAAGGTGACGAAAGGAATTCTAGCAAATGTTGCTTGGTATCTGTTTGTAATTCCTTGATTAAAGATTTTGTTTGTGAACCAAACAAGGCAAAGCTGATGTGCTGGCATGCCGATGAGCATAAAAATGATGGAAAGCTTAGACACCCTGCTAATGCAGCCTAGTGGAGAAATATCGACAGGAAGTATCCAGTGTTTGGTGTGGAAGCCAAGAATATATGGTTTGGACTGAGTACCGATGAAATGAGTCCCTTTGGCAACATGAGCAATTGACACAATACTTATCTTGTGAATCTCTGTAAGTACAACCTTCCATCTTGGTTGTGCATGAAGCAAAAGTACATCATGATGGCCATACTTATCTAAGATTCAAAGCAACCTGGGAATAACATTGATGTGTACCATTGATAGATGATTTGAAAATCCCGAGAATAAAAGGGGTGCAGGTATGGAATGCAGACAAATGTGAATACTTCACCTTACACTACTTGCCGTTCTTGATCGTCAATGATTATCCTACCTTTGGTAACATGTCGGACCAGACTATAAAAGGAGCCAAAACTTGTGTGCATGTTTGGATGAGCTAAAACTTGTGTGCAATATTTGGATGATACAACGAGTCTATGGCTGAACAACTCTCGCAAAACAGTGTACATGCATCATTGTTGCTTTCTTCAAAGGAGTCACCCATACTGCAGGATGATGAGACAATTTGACTTTACCGGTACAGAGGTGCATGAGATGGTTAAGGATATCATTGTTGTTCTTGGGAAGGGACAAAAGAAACCGAAGAAGCACTTTGAGAAGAGTATCTAGAAGAAGAGATCAATACTTTGAGACCTTCCTTACTGGAAGGATCTAGAAGTTCAATACTACATTGATGTGATGTACACAGAGAAGAATGTAAGTGATAACTGCTCGACCTCCTACTGAATATTTGTGACGAAACAAAGGACAACCTTAAGGCATGCTTGGACTTGGCCGATATGGGCATCAAACCTGGGTTAGCACCAATAGATACCAAAAAGGCCGCAGGTACCTTCCTCTGCTTGTTTTATCCAAGGGTGAGAGAACTGAACTATGTGGCTTCTTGCATAGTGTTAAGGTTCTATTTGATTACTCCGTGAATATAAAGAAACTTATTTCCATGGAATACTTGAAAACTAATTGGTATGAAGTCTCATGATTGTCATGTGTTGCTCATGCAAATGCTCTAGCAATTAGAATTATCTTGCCAATCAATGTTAGGGAGACAATCATGAATTGTGTTTTTTCTTTAACAAAATTTCTAAGAAGATCATTGATCTCGTTGGACTAAATGATCTGGAAGTGGAGATGGTGAAGACTCTATGCTAACTTGAGATGTATTTCCCCCATCTTTCTTCAATATCATGGCCCATCTCATCATTCACCTTGTTTACGAGATAAAGATGTGCGGACCCTTGTTCCTAAGGAGCATGTATCCATTTGAGCGTACATGGGAATTCTCAAAACCTGTGTGCGGAATCAATCTCGACCAGAGGGTAGTATCTTGAAGGTTATGCTTCAAAAGAAGTTGTTGAGTTCTGTGTTGATTACATGGCTTAGGTCCAATGATTGGCGTACCTCAATCTCGACATGAGGGAAGACTTTAAGGAATTGGTACTCTTGAGAAAAATAATTTCGGACTTCTGAATGTGTTGCACTTGCTCGAGGTCATTTCACAATGTTGCAACACATGACTATAGTTTCCCCATATATTCAAAAACATGAGGTCAAGCTAAGGAGAGAGTATCCGAAAGTGACAAATCCTTGAAGGATGAAAGAGCACAATATTCGATTCAGTGATTGGTTCAATGAGCGAATGTGTGGGGGAACGTCTAGTGATATTCTGACATGGTTGGCAAAATGACCATCATTTACAGCTACAACTTGGCAAGGATACGACATAAATGGGTACATATCTGATACTAAGGCTCAAGATGCAAAGAGCACCTACCAGGACGATAGTGTCTGCATTGATGCCCAACATATGTCTGACAGGAAAAGGCTATACTACGGTTCATAGAGGAGATTTGAAAGGTAGACTACGTAAAATTTAAGATTATGTTGTTCCGGTGTCGTCAGCTCAATCTACAACATGTCAAAGTAGACAAGTATGGTTCACCACCATCGACCTCGACTGTGTTGCGTACAAAGATGAACCGTTTGTGCTTACCAACCAAGTTGATCAAATTTTCTATTTAACCAACCCAACAAATAAGAAGCGACATGTAGTTATGTTTGGGAAAAAAAGCATTGTGGTAGTTGAAAATGTAGTGGACGAGGAAGAATATAATCAATTTGACAATGTATAAGGCCGTACTACGGGTTCATAGAGGAGATTTGAAAACTCGACTACGTAAAGTTTAAGATTCCGTTGTTCTGGTGTCACCGGGTCAATTTGCAACATGTCAAAGTGGACAAGTATGGTTCACCACCATCGACCTTGACTGCATTGCGTACAAAGACGAACCGTTTGTGCTTGCCAACCAAGTTGATCAAATCTTCTATTTAACAGACCCAACAAATAAGAAGCGACATGTAGTTATGTCTGGAAAAATAAACATTGTGGGGGTAGAAAATGTAGTGAATGAGGAATAATATAACAACACATAAGGGTCGAGGAAGAACAACCTACGAAAACTTGCTACAAACGTGAAGATCATTCAGAAGGGATATTGTTGTAATGAAAAAGTTGAATGACGTAGTTTTGTAATAGAACGATGAATGAAATATTTATGTAATATACAAATTAAGGTATATTGTGGAAGGGATAGTGTTATAATGGAATGATGAATGCAATATCTAAATAGTACTAGAAAGTATGCAAAGAAAAGAATTAAGGTATATGAAAAAAGTACAGGAAATAATATCCTAGACGGTTCGTAGGGAAGACCATCTAGGATAATCAATATCTTAGACGATTCAGTACTTTGAACTATCTAGGATAATTCATATCATAGACGATTCATAACCTTGAACTGTCTAGGATAATCAATATTTTGGACGGTTCAAAATATAAACCGTTTAGGATAAGACATATCCTAGACAGTTCCTCACTTTGAATCGTCTGCGATTTGGCCCCATATATAAAGTTGGGTCCTTTGCCCTAGCTCCTCCACACCAACCGCCTCCGCATCCTCTTGATCCTCGCCGACGACCCGGAGATTTCCTCTTCTCATCCTCCCACTGCCATCGCTTGCCATTGTCATCTCTCCTCATCCTCCCCGACGACCCGGCCGCCTCCTCCACTCATCCTCCCGCCACCATCCCCTCTCCTCATCCTCCCAATGACCCGGCCGCCTCCTCCCCGACAACCTGGCTGTCTCCACCTCAACGACCTAGCCGCCCCTCATCATCTTGATCTCCACCCTCCTCTACAGCGTCACTACCAAGGAGCAAGACCAGTGGCTGGCGGCGAGCTCCAGCAGCGGCCAAGGCAAGGCATGTCCCTTCCTTTCCCCTTTTCTCCCCCTATCATTGCATTGTAAACCCTAGGTTTGACATGTATATATTAGAATCTAAATGTGAAGATTCATTTCTTTGGGCCAAAAATGGATTCATTGAATCATTTTGTTGCTTGATAACAAATCACTGGGCATACGGGAAAGTGGTACTCCGCTTAACAACCACATTTGATCTTGTCCATACATTATGTTCTCAGTCTTCTCACTATGCCTCTAAATTTACTCGAGTTTTAGGCCTCTACAACGTGAATTTAGAGGGGATCGAGTAGGAGGGATGGCGGTGCAATGACAATACTTCCAATTGTGTGATCTTGAGTTCAAGAATTTGTTAAGTAGTAGTTTAGTACATCGTTCTCCTCAGTACTCGCTCATCACCTAAATTACCCAATAATTTCATGTTGTGTGGTCTTGCAAAGAAATTTAATTTATGAAGACTACATTACTGTTTATCTAAAGCTAATTAAGGATGCTTTTGGTACTGGTGATCTCAAGGTCGTTATAACCAGGTTATGCACAAATTACTATTGTTTATCTGAAGCTATACATCGGTGCTGTTAAATTCAGATGTTGTATTTGTTTGTCATTTCAAGACAAAGGAATGCACAAAGATGTCAAAGAGATTCTAGCTGAGCTGATCTGCAGCTATGAGCTATGAGTGCATAACATGGTTGTCTTGATATATTAGATCAAATTTATATTGGTGGTTGATAGACTAGTAATTGTTAAAATAAAGAGTACAATAACCATTTGCTTTTATTGTTTAACCTTCAAAATGCTCGCTGTTTGACAAACTTAGATATTTATATGCTCGTTGATTTTTTTTAGTGAAAGTTTTAATCATGCAAATATTAATTATTTTTATTATGTTACTTTTAATTTGTCATTAACAAAAATAGTGAATATATCGTCCCAACATTCATCACCGCCGAGCTCGCCCGATGATCCAGGGTCACCGCAAGCATCTGACTAATCAGCAACCACGAAGATCAGTCATGGTAGAAAACCCACTAAGAAGCCCTCTGGCTGCTTTCCGGTCACAAGGGTAACTCATGACTCCGGGGTTATAGCATCCCCTACCAGAACCCCTCAGAAGTTCAAAACGATATGCGAGGTATTTGCAAGGGAACAGGTGAAGATCACCATAGAGAACTGGAGGCTCCTTACCTTGGACTAGCGCAACCTCATTGCAGATGAAGTAATGGAGTCATTTGAGGTGCCTGATGAATGGAAGGTGGGTGTGCGACAAGTCGCATTGTGGACAGCTTGCAAGGCTTGTAGGCACTTCAAGTACACCCTGATCAAAAAAATTTTGAAGGAGGACAAGGAGCCCTTTGAGAAGTACCAGTGCGTGAAAGAAGCTGATTGGGAGCTATTCGTGGTGCTAAAAACAATGCCAGAATTTGAATGTCAAAGCGAAGAACACAAGGTGCTAGTGGTAAAGAACTTACACCGACGGAGACTTGGCATGCATGGGTACATGGGTAAAAGGAAGATATGGCAAAAAGAGGATGAAGAGGCATGTTGTTTAGGCAAAGAAGCATGTTTTTCCAAAATCCAGACCACCCGTGTCCGAGACTAGTGTGGAGGAAGGTTAGCTCAAGGGGGGAGGTCCACTTACCTGACCCTGGAGACCAGGAAGTTTATCAATGATTGGTAAGTTAATGACCACTTGGTTTCGCAAATTGGCCATAACTTAATATTTTCTGAAATAACCTCTCGGACTTTTGGATGAATTGTTGAGTGAGCAATCTTCCCAAGGCTCACTCATCTCCGATAGGACGAATAATATACTCAGCGTGAGAATTGGCACCAATGAGCACCTAGGACGTACCCAGGATCATGGTGTCCTTGCAACGTGGGACAAGCATTCGCACAGGGCACCGTTGTCTTATCTAAGGAAGAGTGCAAGAGAGCTAAAAAGGCGATGAAGATCGAGTAGATTAAAGTGAACTTACACTAGGAGTTCTAGCAAATGCTTAATATTAAGATTAGTGCCACCCTCGAAGCCCACATGCAGCAAGGACACCCTAGGCCCACCCGCGCGTCTGCGGGCCCTGATGATCTAGATGATATCAGTGCCACATACCCAGTGGATGACATCAAATGTCCCACCAATTGGTCTCTTCATGTGAAGTGCATGGGTGTCTCTTTAGAGGCTGTTGTGGGTTGATGTTTCCATCCGTTGAAAGGGAATTATTGCATGGTGTCCTGATAAATCAGGGTTTAGTGTGGCGCAGCTTGGATTTCTTTCACCGCTCATCAAAAAAATACTGCTGCCATGTTCTTATGAAGAGTTTCTAATTTTAACCCAAGCTATTGGGTCATTCATCTAGTGGACAAAGAGCAACATAGTGTCACAAGATGCACCACCCACAGTAGCGCCTTCGTAGCTTTCTAAGAACTCTCAACTTCTTGCTCCAGTTGAGCTAGATTCAATTGCTTCCGTCGGGCAAGAATCTCAAGAGAATATAAGCTACCCTGCTCAAATCAAACTATCTACATTGATAGTGCCCGAGCCAGAGAACACTATACTAGTTTAGGCAGTTAGGCTATTTATTTTTTGATGGAGTCAGTTAGACAATTTGTTCTTGGAGAACCAATGCTATCAGCTGAAGGACTAAACAAAAGTAGGGCTTCTTTGCCAGAGTTTTAACAAAATGTGCATGGATGACTCAAACAAACCACCTGGACAACGAGGAACTAGTATAACCGCTTGGTTCAAGCCCACCATTTTCACAACGCAGCGGGTGATGTGGTCATGGATTATGTAGACATCTTCCTCCTCTATAACTTAACGGAGTTGGACGCCGCCTTGATGAGAATTTGGACAATATATGTCTTCTTTACATAGAAATTTTTACATTCCCTTGTAATTTGCTAAATTAATGCATACAACAACTGTCTCATTTGTTTTGTACATCTAGTCACATGATTACTCAAGCTAGAGTAAGGAGACAACCGGCGGGTTTCCTCGGTCCACACTTGGTCTCCGAGCAAAGTATGGATGCCATTGAAAATTTGTCGAGGGATAGGTGGCAAACTAATTCTGGAGTCAACAGGACAAGGAGTTCATACTTATTGCCTTCAAACCATGAGTAAGTGATCGATGCTCATATTTCATTCTTTATATAGTTTATGCACAATACCAACTCAGTTATATATAACCATGCAAACATATTCTTTTAGATTTCATTAGATCTTGATTGAAATAATACCCAAATGGAACAAGGTTATATACCTTGATTCCTACAAGCGTCGGAACCACAACTTCACGCGTATCACCCATTTAATCAATAGGTCATTGCCTCATTACATTATTAATTTTATTTAATTATTTTCTAATTTTATAAATTTTTTGAAACACGCAGGACGTTTGCCACTTACGTGTCCTGTAGGGGGGTCGATCCAATTTAGCATCCCACGACAAATTGAAACATGATCTCAATTTTATGGTCTTCCCTACATACAAAGTAATACTCTATACATTCATTTTCAATTAATAATAATCCCCTTTTGAACTAAGACCTTTTCTCTTTGTAGTGCCGCCAGCAACCAAAAGGAACCAACCTTTGTGGGTATTACGTCTGCCGTCACATACGACAACTCATGGCGTCTTCGAAGATCCAAGATGTTAAGATTTGTCCATCTTACCACTACTTCTTCCTATATTCACATCTTACATATATTTATGAATTTAATCTAACTGCGATTGATATTGGAACAAAGATGATGACCAAGACCGAGCTCGTGGAGATTAGAGGGGAATTCGTCTTATTCTTCATTGGCCAAGTAATCAATGTCAAGTGCGAGTACCATCAACCATAGCTGGCTATGAATGTGAACTGAAATAAGGATACTTAGTTACATGGATATGTTGATACTTAGAAGTACATTTATTCTTCATGTACATGTTTATGTGGATATTGATGAAGATGCTAATGTGTTCTTTCTATGCATTTTTCTTCGTATCACAAGTCTGTTCATTTGCTGGGAGTGTGAACGCATATCTGTGAATATGAAATCTGTGACATTTCCTATTTTAAAATAGAAATAAAAATAAAATAAACATTGCTGTCATAATTGCTATCATAGACGGTTCTTCTACAAGAACCGTCTTAGGATATCCATTATGATAGCAACCTCATAGACTATTCTAGACTGTTCAAATCTGAAGAACCGTCTGTGATGTAGATGTAATCCCAGATGGTTCAGTAAAATGAACCGTCTTGGATGACATCACATCTCAGATGGTTTCGAGATGAGAATTGTCTGGAATGTGATGTAATCCAAAACAGTTTAGAAACCGTCTAAGATAAGGACCAATTATCCGTGACGCATATTTTTAGACGGTGACAAAAACTGTCTTGGATGTTCATTTTTAGTAATATACTACAACTACATGACGGGTGAAAAACCAGTCTTGTTACGTTCTTCCCAATCCACTTTCTCTTTGAACCACTCACGGCAGACCGGCTCACCGCTTGGGCGGTGCGTGGCATTGTGGCTAACCTTCGGAGTTCCTCCCGATCCACTTTCTCTTCTCCTCACACCGCGCTCTCTACAGATTCCTCTCTACCTCGCCATATGTTCTATGACCCTAGGATTGCTGTGGCCGCCAACAGCAGCTCCTTCTCGACTCTTCCGTTCCCCTCGCTTACTCGCTTCCTCCCCACCACCTGTTGCACCGCCCAGGTGTCGACGCAGGCGCGGTGTACCACCACGACTAACCTTAGTTAGGGAGTGATCCTCCATCTCTAACGTCAAGAGTGCATTGGGTCCAGGGCGCATGGGGAAAACAGCGTCCGGATTTTCCCTAACTCCATTGGCTTGATTTTGGTTTGATCATAGAGTAGTTTTGTTCGGTGTTTGCTTGATGCAGTTAGTCAGATTTATCCCTTATGGACGTACTTCATTCAATTAGCTGCTCTTACCCGCAGAATTATGCCTAAGAGTTGAATGGGTAATTTTGGCATGAGAGATCTAGAGATATCGCACAATTCCTATCAGGTAGCTATAGCCTCTCATTTGTGCGGTCGCTGTTCTGTTTTTTGCTTTGCACTTCTTCATGAATGTATAGATGATCTGTACTAAGTTGTGCAGTATACAACCAATACGTTTTCAAAAAAATCATACAACTAAGAGATGATGCGTGCTTCTCACCTACAACCTAGAATCTACTGGATGATTAGTCATGTCACTCGGCTTGAGAGATACATAGCTACTAGGTAAGTGCAGTGATGATTTCAAAATTTAGTGCCCACAAGGCAACATTGTCTGCAATAGTGGTGTACACATGGAAGCTCAAACTTACTCCAATTTTTGATTTATTTGTTTACTATTTTGAGACCACAGCTTGATAAGAAGTTTCTCAGGTGTCGGGTATTTTTTTGGGCACGACTTTAAATCTGTCAAAACTCACACCTGCTCGTATCGCCTAATATGGTATTTTTCTTATCATGAGGATTCAGGAGATGTATTTTGGAGGATCAGGTTTTGAAGATCAAAATAGGTAGCTGAATGATTTTTTGGTGCATGCTCATTGAATCTGATATACCCTTTCTTTTATGCTTTCTTCCCCTTATGTTAAACCCATTCTATTTTTTTCTTTCGTATTTTGTGGTGTATGCTATGTATGTGAAAAAATCGCAATACAACTAATTCAGATTCATCATTTTCTGGATTTATGCAGCAACTTTTCCTAAGTCATATGATGATCAGGTTGTTTGCACCCATCTGTTGACACAATATTGGTGCCAATGAACATTATAATGGGAATATGATGTAGTTTTCTCCGGTCTCTACAAGGTAATCTCTTCTTTGTTCCTTGGATATAGAAAAGCTATGAAATCCAAGAAAGAGCTGAATGCCTGCATTCTATAAGCCTAGAACCAACAAAAATTCCATGTCAACGGTGGATATTTTTACTACATAATCATCCAAGGCGATTTACTTACAAGTAAATAGTACTTAAACTCTGGTAATTTTTGCCTTTTAGGTGCATACACAGTGAAGTTACATTATTAGTCACGGGCTCACTGCATTTTACCATGTACATGCTACATGCTCTTTGAGACCAATCATACAAGCTCTTTTTAGAGCAAGCTAGAAACCGAGGTGCAACTCAATTTCAGTTTGGAGACGTTCATCTTGAATGCCCATTAGAATTTCGTCTTGACTTTATTTTCTATATTAAAAATAGAACTTAATTTTGAGTGTCTATTGATGGTACCCCCTACTATGTTTTTTTCTTTTGCAGATATAGCGTGCCATTTGTGCTGGTTCAATTGTACATGGTATGTAGAAGTTGCAGCAGTTTAGAGTGACACATGCAACAAAATATTGAACATTGGGTATGTTGTTGATGTGAGGAGCTCAGGAACGCATCACTGGTGATTTGGAATATGGAAAAATTCTTTGATATTTGTTGTGCTTTCCAATGTATTTAATTTTCAGTATTCAGTCTTACACCTCACATGTACTACAAGGGTATTGTTAATTGACCTTGTGATTGCCATCTTTGTATTAGCCCTAGCTCACTTTATCTCAACGTTGATATTATTTAGAATTTTTCCTTCATTTATCCATCGTCCATAGCATTCTGACTGAGGTAGCTTTAGACTTCAGTTAGAATTGTAAAATAAGTGAGTGTAATTCTACATGTTCGCAGACGCTTGAAATCTCATTTTATTCAATAAATCAAAGATATGCCTTTTATCATGTACATTTGATTATTTCTCTAAGTACTTATTGTAATGCCAAATGAGCTTCCACAATTAATTATCCATGGCATGACCCGGTTCTGATTGGATGTGCATGAACTTTATTAGCCTAGTTCCATTCCTTTTCAACAAAATGTCGGTTACTTTGGTACCATCAAAAGGATTTTCACTCTAAAAACTCTCTTACTTGTGGGATAAATTTTTTCTTAATGATTAACTTCAACCTGTGTCCTTTCTCACAGATAATTTGGTTCTTCACGCCTCAACCCTGACAGAAATGTAACATGCCATTGATAACTACATAGTGTAACTGCAGCATGCCATTGATATATAGATCATCGATGGTCATCTGGCGCAGCAAAGCGCGTAAATTCCTCTAGCTGTATATATACATACTATATATATATATATAGAGAGAGAGAGAGAGATGAGATCCTCTCCCAGGTGATTGCCTAAAAAGAGTCAAGAGGCAAGTGTCCTCGCAAAAAAAAAGGCCCGGAGGCAAGTGTCAAACACAGTTGGGGAATTTTGTTCAGTTTTGGACTTTATCTAGTCTCTGTCGATGCCGAATTTAGGCCTGTGTGGTGTCGCAATAACGATTTAATTGGACAAGCATACCCTAACTACACGATCATTATCATATCGGAATTTCGATAGGTCAGCACTTAATGTGCGCAAAATAATGACATTGCAATAAATGAAAACAATGATACGAAGAAATCATCTCAATACATTTATAGGGACAAATCATATAAACAAATGAAGAAACTAATCTTACTAGAACTTGAATGGATCAAAGCCAAGAATAAATCAGTGAAGACATGTTAGCTAGGTTGTCGGTGTGCAGATTACAAGGACAGGTGTTCTACGCTGCTTCTTCACAGAGCTCCTAATTTAAGTGGTGAGTACCGACAACCACGAAGTACTATCACTGTCACATGGTGTGCAAATCACAATGTTCAGTTAATCACCATCGCACGGTAAGCTAATCACGGTGCTCAATCAACCCTAGTGTCCATGTTCTCAGTGGAAACTTAATTTGTGAGATTACAGAATATTCTCGAGCTTCATCAATTTTAGACGTCTACTCATCGAGTAAACTCACGTGTGTAACAGTGTGTGTACATCTCTTTTTAATGTTGTAAGGACCTACAATCTCTCTATCTTTATACACTCTCAGTTTTAAATAGATATCATTTTAGCCTTTTTAACGTTTCTGAAATATTTGTCCTTTGCGTTTCCAATCTAGTATTAATTATCTTACTCCTATTTTGCGCTTCAGCAATATCATAAAAGAAGAGCTAGTTACTCAAGGGAGTAATATTAGCAATACTAACATTTATTATCTTGAGGAAAAAGAATGAACATAAAAATGATTGAAGAGACTTGTGTAACGGTGTCTGTACATCTATCTTTAATTGTGTAAAGACCTATAATTTCTTTATCTTCATATACTCCCACCGTCCAGAAACCTAAGGTGCATTTTGATTAGTTAAGATAAGGTTTTGACCAATAATTAATTTATTAATATGTGACTTATGTGACACAAAATTGATATCATTAGATTCATATTCAAAAGTACTAACTTATGATTATGATCATGTATCACGTAAGCTGTATATTAATAGAGTAACTATAGGTCAAAACTTTATTTTAACTGATCAAAATATATCTTAAATTCTTAAATGGAGGGAGTACTTCCTCCGTTTTAAAATAGATGGAAACGGATCAAATAGCATATGCATAGTGTGCCTCCCTGCAAAAACAACTCCAGGCAACAGAAGTATATTTCCAGACCTTATCTCGAAAAAGAGAGAGTATATTTCCAAATCAAAACTTAGAGAAAAAGAATGAAAAGCGACGAGAAGAAAAAGAGCGTGCACTTCTTTTTCATCCTTTAGGGCCTGTTTAGTTGAGTTGTGGCTGTTGACCAAGCTGCTATTAGCTTGCTGTCTGGATAAGCTGCTGTGGCTGTGAGAAAGTCAACATATGGCTTTCGGTTAATCCAAACCATCTATAACATTTTGAAAAATGAGCATCAAAACTTCGGCACATCGTAAAAAGCTAGCCGAATAGCTGAATTTGCACTGCAAAGCCTATAGCTAACATTGACAAAAACTACTGAAAAGCTAGCTATTTGATTGGGTTACAGCTTTTTCAGTGAAAAAACGCTGAAAAACCCAACCAAACAGGGCCTTAGTTGCGGCACGCCTTGTACCAGAACCCTCGTCACATCATCGCTCAGGTCGCCGAGGATCTCACATGTCTCTGAATTTCTACTTTGGCCCTTTACTGTAGAGCGCCTGTGCAGGAGCCCATCCCCGATGACCTTCGCCGCGTTGCATCCGTGCAAGAGCACGCCTCCGATAAACATCGTCGTCATTGGGAAGCTTGTCAGGGCGCTCGTGATCTGAACGTGAGCACTGGCATCGCTGAATCAGTCGCGGACGCTGAACTCATCGGGGTGGATCTGGTCGAGGACGTCGTGGAGAACCTTGCGGTGGAGGTAGAGGCACTCGGATAGCATCGGAGAACAAGACGCGGAGATATATGTGAGCTAGGGCTCTCAAGGCCGGCGAGGAGCCAGGAGCACGAGAGCCTCAGCGAGCTGCTGAGGATGGCAGCGACTAGAAGGATGAAGGCACTAGTACAGAACTGGTCTTTTAAGACCCCTCATCGTACACGATTGTCCAAAACCCGTCAGCAATGTGAACATCGCAGACGGTCAACATTTCAGGCCCGTGTGTGATGTGCCACGGCAAACTGGGCCGTGTGCAATGTGAGGCACATCGCACACGGTTTTTTCTGAGAAACCGTGTGAGAAACATCGCACACGGGTCTTTTCTAGGACCGTGTGCGATGTTCCACACATTGCACACAGTTATTTCAGAGATTACGTGTGCGATGTGCCTCACAACGCACACGGTTATTTCACTCACATCGCACACGTTTGCTTCATAGGAACGGACCGTGTGTGATGTATGGTTTCACAGGTAGCCGGCATCAGTGACGTATTTTGTTTGATGACCATGTGCGATGTTGTAATTATCGGTGATGGTTAGTTTTGATAAACCGTGTGCGATATCAAACTTCTTCTATTTATAAACGCAGGAACCCTAACTGTCTTTCGCACCGCGCTGTGGCCGCCGCCTCCTCCTTGAGCCCGGATCCGGTCGCCGCCTCTTCCTCGAGCCCGGATCTGACCGCCGCCTCCTCCCCGAGCCCCCCCGAGCCCGGATCCGGTCGCCGCCTCTTCCTCGAGGCCGGCGACCGCTCCTCCGCCTTGCAGCAGCGCTGGCACCGATGGAGACTGCCATTTTCCGTCACGTTTGTGACACTGCGCTGCACTGCACAAGACACTTCTTTTGGAAAGAGTGTCTTGTGCAGTGTAAACGCAATGTCACAATGGTGACGACGCTCTATTGTGGTTACACTGCACAAGAAAACTACGTGACGTATCAGACGCCTTCCTCTAGGTATTACCTTCCGAACCTCTGTACTTTGTTATACGCTGATTATACCGTGCTAAATTGTGAATTGTGACTGACATGATTGTGTGCTTCGATCAGAGGTCAGGATGAAGCCCGAGCCTAAGGGGAGGTGCACGCACAGATGTCGCATTCTAATGCGTCATCACATTCTAAGGAGTCCATTTCTAATCAAGTGTGTAAACACACTAGCTAGCACTTTCTACCCATGAACCAAGCCCTAGATAGTTCGTTTCCATATGAAACTGAGATGTGCAAAATTCTTTAGCAACTTGTGCGATGTCGAATGTGTTGTACATATATATATGGTTGAGATGTGGAGTTGTCAAATTTGAGATGTGGAATTGAGATGCAGAAAATTCTTTAATTTGTGTTGTGGATGCTTGTGATATGCTGGGATGTTATTCTATTTTTCAGAGGTGGCAAGCGAAATGAACTGATGAAGCCAGGAAACATACAATGAAAACACTGTCTGGTATGTAAGTCTCATCACAGACGGGCAACATTTCAGGCCCATGTGCGATGTGCCTTACATCGCACACGGTTATTTCAAACTTGCCGTGTGCGATGTGCCTCATTGAACATTGCACACGGTTAGTTCATAGGAACAAACTAACCGTGTGCGATGTGGATCCACATCGCACACGCTTTTTTCTAGTGACCGTGTGTGATATCTCGTTCTGGTTTGCGTAGGTAGCCACCATCAGTGACGGATTTTGTTTGATGACCATGTGCGATGTCGCCTGTGTACCAGTACCGAGCTCGACCTAAATGCTCCAGTTCGAGCGTGCGGGAACGGTAGCTTGTTGTAAGGACGGGAGTGACGCATGACGGCTAATTGGAGTGGCGGCGGTGGCGGCGGGCGCAGCTGCGGCGGCGGAGGCAGTGGCTTGCGGGGGCAGCTAGCTGTATGTGATCAGCTCTGCTAGCAATTAAGACAGAGTACGCGTATAATCCGCATCAAGTAGTCGTCCTTCGGTTAATTTTTAGATCCGGGTATTCTGCATGCAGTGCTAGCAAAATCATGCCATGTAGTTTTTCTGTTGTTTGAAATCCTGTAGATGGATCGAGGTTGGATGTCTGAGAGTCGTACAAGTCGAGCATATATCAGTGGCGTCGTTCGTTTCGTGAAAGTCGCGGAGGCAGACATGAGGAACAAGGGGGAACGGCTGATTTTCTATCCATGTGTTGAATGTGGAAACTCTAGACTGTGGGAGGACCCAAGAGTGATCGCAGAGTATTTGTTTCGGAGGGGTTTCAAGATGGGATATACATGCTGGACCAAGCACGGTGAAGAGCCGCCGGTCATGCACGTAGAAAACGAAGACGGCGATCATCATATGCCAAACCCATATGATGGGCAGCCAGATGGCGACGATTGTGATTCCGATGGCGACGAAACTGCTATTCCAAATCTGCAACAAATGATTCATGATTTCGAGAGCAACCATGATGATGCAGAATACAGGGAAATTCATGGGATTGATGGAAGACGCCGAGAGACCACTGTATCCAAACTGCAAGGCAAAGCACTCCAAGTTGTCAGTAACACTTGACCTCTTGAGATTGAAGGCAGAAAGCGGATGGTCGGACACGAGCTTCACAAAGATGTTGGGTCTTTTTGCAGACATGCTTCCAGATGAAAATAAGTTGCCAAAAAACATCTACGAAGCCAAGAAGGTGATTTGCCCCATGGGACTAGAAGTACAAAAGATACACGCATGTAAGAATGACTGTATGCTTTATCGCAATGAGTATAAAGATTTGCGTTCATGTCGGATATGCAATGCTCCTCGATACAAGCGTAAGTTTACAAAAGACAAAGACAAGGCCGATGATGAGATCAAGATGGGAGTCCCTAATAAGGTTGTGTGGTACTTGCCTGTAATTCCTCGTTTGAAGCGCTTGTTTGCAAACCCGAAGGAAGCGAAGCTGATGCGTTGGCATGCGGAGGGACGTAAGAATGATGGAGAGATGAGACACCCAGCTGATGCTGCCCAGTGGAGAAGAATCGATGTGAAGTATCCCAACCTTCGGCGATGACCCAAGGAATGTAAGATTCGCAATGAGTACAGACAGAATGAATCCATTTGGCAGCATGAGCAGCAGACACAACACTTGGCTTGTGCTTCTGTGTATGTACAACCTTCCTCCTTGGCTGTGCATGAAGAAGAAGTACATCATGATGTCGATGCTTATCCAAGGGCCAAAACAACCTGGAAATGACATCGACGTTTACTTCAGGCTGCTGGTGGAAGAACTACAAACATTGTGGAAAGAGAAAGGGGTAAGGGCATGGGATGCGTACAAGAAGGAGTCATTCGATCTCCGTGCACTGTTACTCCTTACCATCCAGGATTATCCAGCACTTGCTAATGCTTCGGGGCAGAGTACAAAGGGAGCCAAAGCATGTGTTACGTGCATAGATGATACCGCGAGTGTCTGGCTTCCGTTCTCGCGCAAAATCGTATACATGCGTCATCGGAGGTTCTTGAGAAGAAATCACCCTTACCGTAACATGAAGGAACAATTTGACGGCAATACAGAAAGAGGCGCGAAACCAATGCCTTTTACTGGCGAAGAGGTCAGTGAGATGGTGAAGGATGTGAATGTCGTGCTTGGCAAGGGACATAAACGTCCCCGTGAGAAGAGCGTGTGGAAGAAGAAATCAGTTTTCTGGGACTTACCTTACTGGAAGGATGTAGATGTACGTCACTGCATCGATGTCTTGCACGTCGAGAAGAACGTATGTGACAGCGTTCTTGGTACATTACTGAACATGAAAGACAAAACGAATGATGGCATCAAGTCACGAATGGATATGGTCCATTTGGGCATCAGACCAGAGTTAGCTCCAGTAAAGAAAGATAAGGGCCAGACGTATCTCCCACCTGCCTGTTACACTTTATTCAAGAAGGAAATCATAGAGTTCTTGGGCTTCCTGTACAGTGTCCAAGTCCCCTCTGGTCATTGCGCAAACATCAGGAGTCTTGTTTCAACGGAAGACAAGAAACTAATTGGCATGAAGTCACACGATTGCCATGTAATGATGACACAGATGCTCCCGGTGGCAATCAGAAATATTCTGCCCACAAAAGTTCGAGAGGCGATCATGAGGCTTTGTGATTTTTTCAACTCGATATCTCAGAAGGTCATGGATCCCAATACACTGGATGATCTGCAAGAGGAGGTTGTGAAGACTCTATGCCAGCTTGAGATGTTCTTCCCACCTCGTTCTTCGATGTCATGGTTCATCTCGTTACACACCTTGTGTACGAGATAAAGATGTGCGGGCCTGTGTTCCTATGCAACATGTATCCGTTCGAGCGGTTCATGGGAATACTCAAGCACTATGTTCGGAATCGGTATCAGCCCGAGGCCAGTATCGTAGAAGGATATACGTCAGAGGAGGTGGTTGAGTTTTGCACCGATTACATGCACAACTCACAGCCTATTGGTGTGCCCAGGTCTCGCCAGGAGGGGAGGCTATCTGGAAAAGGGACTGTCGAAAAAGAAGTCAGCTGGAAGGATACTCATCTATTTGACATTGCCCATTTTACGGTCTCGCAGCACATGACCATAGTTTCCCCTTATATAGAAGAACACCTAAACAAGCTATGGCAAGAGTTCCCAAATGTGCCATACAGTCGGATCTTAAACAAGCACAACCAGACATTCAGCCAGTGGTTGCAGAACCGTATCGTAGACGGGCCGATAGATGACATGCTAACGTGGTTGGCCAAAGGGCCAGCATTTACAGTTCATAGTTGGGAAGCGTACGACCTGAATGGGTACACGTTCTACACGAAGGATCGAGATGAGAAGACCACATTTCAGAATAGCTCTGTCCGAGTAGAAGCCATAGATACAGATGGACAGAAGGAATTTTACTACGGGATCATAGAGGAGATTTAGGAGCTTGACTACGTGACATTCTAGATTCTATTGTTCAAGTGCAAATGGGTCGATCTCAGACATGTCAAAGTCGACAATTACGGCCATACTTATGTCAACCTCAGCAAATTGGGTTACATGAATGAACCCTTCATTTTAGCCTCCCAAGCTACCCAAATTTTCTACGTAAAAGACCTCGCACATTAGAACTGCCATGTAGTGATGCATGGAAAAAGGAGGATTGTAGGAGTTGAGAATGTTGTCGACGAGGATGAATACAACCAGTTCGATGAGTTGCCACCTATTGGATAACGCATAAGAATCACGAGCAAGATCAAGGGGAAACTTGCCACTACGTACGCCAAGATCATTCCGACGGGCTAGTGTACAAAGGAAGTCATCATGTAGTGGATTCATGATTTATTTTGAATCTGGCCTAGTACTCAAAATTTTTTTTGAGCCAAATCTGTACTCATTTTGAATATGCAATCTGTTGAAGTTAGCAAATTATGTTTCAAAAAGTAATCGCACAATTATCTTGTGGAGTCATCCCGGAATTTTAATTCTGATAATCATATATTTCGAATACATAATCGGTCGTACTGTAGAGGATCAAATCCTCACGTCGCACACGGTTGGAAGCAAATAGCCCGTGTGCGATGTCACTTACGTTGCAAACGGTAAACTCGCTCAGCCTGTGTGCGATGTGGTCTTGGTCACATCGCACACGGTTAGAAGCTGTAGCCCGTATGCGATGTGGCCTAGCACAGGTCATCTAACCGTGTGCTCTGTGATTTGCAACACTGATGGGGAAGACATTTTCACACAGATTAACAAGACATTTACAAGCGGAAAGTAGACATTTCGAACGCAGATTAAGCATACATTTCGAACACAGATTAACAACACATTTCCAACACCGTTTAACAAGACATTACATAACAAAAGGCCTCTTCCGTTTGTTGCGAAGAGGAAACATTACATAACAAAAGCAAAGGAAAATACAAACTATCTAAATGGACTCCAGCGGCAGATCTTCGTCCACAGGGTCAGGCATCAGAGCCGAGACATTTTTAACTGTGTAGAAGCTCACCATCTCGTCACCCCACCGGATGCACTTCGCGTGGAGGCGCAGAACGATGTTTTGGTCCCTGCAGCGGACGAGGATATGCCCCGGCTGGTGGTGAGCTTCGATGAGAAATCCGATGTGTCGCTGAAACTTCTTCTCCAGGATACACCGGACGGCGTACGCATCGGAGTAATGGACGGGGTGGGAGTAGTACGCACAGAGGAGGGTGCCCTCGGTGGGTCCATACTCGACAAACTCCAGTGCCCTGGCAGTGGTGCGGGAGATGGCCATGGTCATCTGCACGCGGTCCAAGCGGATGGGCGACCCATCACGCTTCCGCTTCCCCGAAGAGCTCCCTGCAGCGGCCATTACGACAGATCGAGGGGGTGGCTCGAGGGGTAAGGAAGAAGAGGTTCGACGGAGCACGGGGCGGAATGATGTACGGAGCAGTGGGCGGCGGTTTATACGAGTGAAGTAGAGAAATCAAAGAGGCGGTGGTTTATATGAGTGAAGTTGAGAAACCGAAGAGGCAGACACATCGCACACGGAGGCCTAATCATAACCATGTGCGATGTGTCACACAACGCACACGGAGACCTAATCATACCCGTGTGTGATGTGATTCACATCGCACATGAGTGTTAGCAGTAACCCATATGTGGACACTTCGCACACGGTTAGAATTATATACCCGTGTGCGATGTGTGTTTGCATCCCACACGGGCCGTCGTATGTGACCGTGTGTGATGGTTAGCCCCGTACAACTAGTACCTAGGTCACCCCGTCCGTCCATCAAAACATTTCGACTTCGCACGCGCCGCCTCGCCCGAATTTTCGTCGCCTCCCGCCTCCCCGAGCGCCGCCTCGCCATCTCCGGTCGCCGGCTCCCTGTCGTCGAGTCCCCGAGCACCGCCTCGCCATCTCCCGACCGCCTCGAGGTCTCCCATCGCTGCCTCCCCATCCTCGAGCGCCGCCTCCCCGACACGCTCCCTAACAGGTTAGGATTCTCCGTGTCCTCACAACGAGTCGCAAGATAGGGCGATATGAACGCGTGTGTTCCAGTGCTGCTTGTAAATATTTGCGTGTAGACATTATTTGTGTCGGCACTTGATTTACTTCTTGTTATTTATGCCATTATCATCCTGTTAATTAGCTATGACGTCCCATAATGAATGGCCGGATTTCTCTCCGTGAGAGATCGAAGAGAACTCCTCATCACAGCCGGAAGGGACCACCACTGATCAAGCAGAAACCCTGTCAGTTGTGAAGAAGTCCAAAGGAATTAGAAAACCAAGCAAAAAGCCCCAAGGAGTATGGCAAGTGGAGGCCATCGACGACAGAACCGGGGCTCCTACGGAACCAGAGAAAACGGTGAGGAAGTTTCGAACCATGTGCAGGGCAGTGGTAAGGGAAAGGGTCTCTATTCACTTCGAGGATTGGACAAAGGTTAGTAAGGACCTGTGCAACGCCATAGTGCTAGAGATCATGCAACACTTTAGGGTGCCGGAGCAATGGAAAACGCAGGTGGAACAATGTGCACTCTTGAAGGCAAATGATGCTTTTAGGAATTTTAAGTACGTGTTGCACACTAAGTTTATGAAGCAGAATAAGGATCCCTTCGAAAAGTATCCACACATTCTACCCGAGCAGTGGGCCAGATTTGTGGAGATACGGCGAATGCCGGATTTTGAAGCCAAGAGTGCGGCAGGCAGGGCTCTAATCGCGAAGAACAAACACCCCCATAAAATGGGGGTCAAAGGATACTATGGGAAGCGGAAGATTTGGGATAGGGAGGACGAGAACCTACGCCTTTGGGGAGCCGATGTGCCTTTTCCTGATGTTGCGGCAGATCGGGCAAGAGACTTCCTGAGAGCGAGGTCTATAACCGATTCCTCGGGTCAGGTTGTGTTACCCAACCCAGCAGACCAGGAAGTATACCAATCTATGGTAAGAGCGACTACCTCATTCAGTCATCGGTCTATAGTTACGACAATGCTTATGTACCTACTAATTATATGTCTTTATGTGCAGAAAGAGCTAAGCGTCCAGGCTTTGCAAGGCTCATTTCAGCCTCAAGGGTGCAACGACATTCTTATGGCCGCATTGGGAACCAAGGAGCCCTCGGGTCGTTGTAGGGCGATTGGGACCAATGTCGCCCGTAGGAAGGCCTTCCCTCAAGACACGGAGGAGATGCGTGCAAGGAAAAGGGTGAGAGCGGAGCAGAAAAAAGAAGAGATGAAAAAAGAGATACTCGCCCAATTTGCGGGCATGATGGACGAAAGGCTCGCGAAAGAAAGAGCTGTGTGGGAGGAGGCGTACAGATCGCAACCGGTTGAAGCTGCTGCACACCCAAGCCCCGGTGCACGCAGGAGTAGCTGTGCGTCAGCTCCCGATGCAGTTGAAGGCCATGAGGAAACAGCCGGCAGGTCTCCTATCGATGACATCACAGGGCCAATGAAGTGCAAGCTACAAGTGCTAACATCGCACATGGCTTTTCCGTTGGTGGCAGCTACCGGATTGGTTCATCCACCGGCTGAGGGAGCTACCGTGCACGGTGTACCGATACAGCCAGGGTTCGCGAGGTGCACCGTCGATAAAGTCGAGCCTGGCTTCCAGAGCCTCCCGCTATTCCACATAAGCCAGGATGCCGAATTCCAGACCTTGGGACAGGCGGAGATGTCCTTCGTCCAGTGGCCGAAGAAGGACATACTCCTTGTGCCCTTCACATCAGCACCGCCTCCTGCTTCCCCACCATTGCCTGCTGAATCTGAGTCGCTCTTTGCACCACATCCCGTCATGAGCACGCCGTCTGAGCCGCCTTCGTGCCCACAAGCTCAAGGGTCACCCAAGCAAGCGCCGGTGCTTCCGACACCACGAGATCTTGACTTACCGTCACCGCCCGCACCAGTGCAGACTAGAAGTACGAGATCAGCGCCGCTGAAGGGCACGGGCAAGGGACAAGGCAAGGCCAAGGGCAAGGGCCAGGGCAAGGCCAAAGAGCTGGGGTTCATGACGGACGAAGAATTTAACCGATTGTTCCCCCCGGTGGAGGTCGTAAGGACGTACGTCAAAGGAGAGGCATTGCTACCCCCCAAGACATGGCGGCAGCAGGTTTGATATGCAGAAGGCTACATGACCACTATATGAAACTATGTGAAGCCGGTGAGTTGAGCATCCCGGTGTGGTTCAAGAAGGAGCATTTCCTTCATGATATAGATAATTGTTGTACGATGGGCTTTGAGGACTTGTTTCTCCTCTTCAACCTGGGTGAGCTCGATGCCTCCCTCATGAGATGCTAGACATTGTAAGTATTTTACAAGGAATTCCACATTCTGGCAACTCTCTTTTGTTTCGTAAATGATAACTCTTTTCTTTCGTATGCTTAGGAACATGATCACCGAATGCGAGGCTCGGAAACAACCGGTGGGTTTCCTCGACCCACAGTTGGTCTCGAAGCAACAAATCAAGGCGAATAAGCAAATGATCTTTAATTATGTTGTCGACGCGTTGATCGCTCAACAAAACAAAGAGTTCATTCTCCTTCCATACAACCAGTGGTATGTGTGTTTTTATACATTAGCTGTACCTCCATTGTCATCATTCCACACGGGTTGTGATATCTTTTTTTGCAGCAACCATTGGATCTTAATTATCATCATACCTAAATGGAGCAAAGCTGTCCACCTTGATTCCTTCCAAGCGGCACATTACGACTACTCGGAGATAAGGAAATTCTTGCATAGTGCTTTCGCCGAGTACATTAAGCGTGGAGGGAGGTGCTCACCAAAGGGGGACCCGACGGGCTTGGAACAAGGAGCCGACGACTTGGTGAAGGTAACAATTGGTACAACATTCCTCCTAAGTGGTAAGTAATGCTAATTGATGCCCTAATTGATGCCGTAATTCCTAAACAACTTTTCAGTGTAACCAACAGCCAGAAGGAACCAACCTTTGTGCTTTTTACGTTTGTAAGCAAATGACGAGGATTGTTCCGAGTTCGAAGACAAGAGGCAGTGCTGGCCTCCCTACGGTTAGTACTGTATGTGAGACTCAAGATTTTACTTTTTACCTACATGCACCTAAATCTGAATTTAATTACTTCGTGCAGATTTTGAGTTCGATGGACAAAGCACCGTTGAGTCAAGCCGATATTGGCGACATTAGAGGACAGTTTGCCTACTTCTTCCTCACACATGTCATAGCAAAAAAGGGACAATTCAGATCACCTTCGTTGTGAGGTATTTATTTTCTTCGTTGTGAGGTATTTATTTTCTTTCTGTTGGCTGTCAACCTTGTCAGATCCAAACTTGTACGAATGTTGGCTGTGAACTCCTGTTTACGTAGCTGTGAATGGGTCAACTCATATTCAATTGATTCAATTTGCTTATATGTCGGCTGTGAAATGTATGTGATCTCTGTTTTATTTGTGTTTGGATCAAATCCGTGTATTTTGCCTGATGGATGAAATCTGCGTATGTATGTGGCTGATCAATAAATTCTGTGAATGTGGCCGATGAATTCTGTGAAATGATATTGTTGCCTGAGATTTCCAATTGTCACTACTGTTGCATTCCCAGCATCGCACACGGCTCGGCGGCCCGAATCGTGGGCGATGTGCCCGTCAACGCACACGGACCGGAGCATCGGACCGTGTGTGATATGGCTGCTCATCACACACGGTCCCAAATATATGCCCGTGTGTGATGATGAGCAGTCATCGACCAAATAACCGTGTGCGATGCGGACAAGTATCACACGCGGTTCTGAAACTATGACCGTGTGCAATGTGGGCTCTTATTGCACAAGGGTCATATTTTTGAAGCATGTGCGATGTGTGTCTTCATCGCACATGGTCCATACTGTGGACCCGTGTGCGATGTCTCAAGCCATCGCACACGGTATAAAGAACTGAATCGTGTGCGATGTGGCCACTCATCGCACACGGGCCTGTCTAAAAAGCCATGTGCGATGTGCATATTATCGCATATGGCGCTGGACCCATGTGTGATGTGCCCCCCACATCGCTGACCAGCCCATGCATACGGGCTGGAAAACCGTATGCGATGAGCTTTTTTACCCGTGTGCGATGAGCTTTTCTGTGGTAGTGAGGAGAGGTTCACGATCCATTTTTTTTCGTTTTAAACTTTTTTTCTCTTGGTTTTGATCCCCGGAATACTTGTTTTATTGACGCAGAGTTGTTTGCAAGTGTTAGATATTCAAGCCTACTCTATATTAATAATTCTGACAACTCTCAAAATTCTAAGAGGTATTGATTTTTTTAGTACCATGTTGTTAGTGAAAATAGAAGAGCACTAATTTGTAAGGTCGAACATGTCACACCTCTTTGTAGCATGTGACAGAGACTATACATGCTCGTGCCCACTTACTCTCTCGTCTTGCTTCGACACTCCCATGAGCACGCACGTGGCTAAGCCAACCGGTCGGACTGAGTACCGTGCGAATGTACTTGATGTGCGCCACCACACGCTAACATGTGTTTCGGCGTGTGGGGGAGTGGGCGGGCAAGTGTCAACGCATGTATGGTTGTGCCGGCACATGCCTACACATGCCGCAGTGTGGGAGTGCAACGGGTGGGAGAATCCCACCTTCATTCGAGAGCCTATAAAAGGGCGCATCCCCCCTCCCTTAGAAGACACATTGAGAGCCTTCTCCTCTCGTTCTCTCATTATCATGTGCTAAGTCGTCTCCAGAGTTACTCTGTCCCAAAGCATGCACTAGAGTTCGGGAGAGCAGGTCTCCTCAATCGTTCATCTTTGAGATGCTGCCTAGGAGAGGACAAATAAGGTTTTTGGGAAGCTTCTCCTTTCCTATGTCAACTATGGAGTTCATCCCTGGCTACGAGACAGCTTCTTCAAGCTCATCGCCATAATATCCCACCGAAAGATATACTGATCACACTGTCTATATTGTTATACTTGTTCTATGCCACGCTCTTACGTAGATACGATTTAAATGTGAATTATACTACTTTACAACTTACATTCATGTCTAGTATATAAGTGGTATACATCGTCATTATTCATGTTTTTATTCTTGTCATGAATTATTTTGGAATTAAAATAAATCCAAAAATTATAATTATAAACAACAATCCAAACACCTTATTTTAGGTACTTGGGTTTTATAATGGCTAGTTTTGCCGATGCACTGAAGCCGGATAAGTTTTCCGAAGTGTACTTTCAAGAGATGGCAGATCAAAACCACTGTGTAGCTTACTACTATGAACATGCACTGGGTTGCTAGTGGCAAACCTGAAGGGGCCCTTACTCCTAAAAAGGAGAAGGCAATCGAGGAGACCACCACACTCTTTATTGGTGCCATTCTTAGCGTACTTGTAGAACGCCTTTGCGATGTGTTCATGCACAAGAGAGACAAAAGGAACTGTGGGATGCACTCGAAGCTAAATTCGATGCATCGAACACAATTTTTGAGTTGTATATCATGGAGCAGTACCATGACTACAAAATGGTTGATAACTGTTTTGTGGTCGAGTAGGCTCATGAGATACAATTCATTGTGAAGGAACTCAAACTCCCTAAGTGCGTATTACTCAACAACTTTCTGGAAGGGGCATTATTGCCAAGTTGTTTCCATCATGAAGAAACTTTGCTACATCTATGGAACACAAGAGACAAAATATTTCTATTGAGAATCTGATTGAGTCTCTTGATGTTGAGGAGAAAGCTCGGGCCAAAGATGTGCACTCAAAGTTAGGCGAAGGGCAGTACAACGCTAACATGGTGCAATAACCTAATCATGGCAAGTTCAAAGGAAAGAGCAAGCACACTCTGACCACCAACTTTAAGAAGAAGATGATGAACAAATGTGACAAGTCTTGCTTCATGTGCGGTGAGATCAGCCATTGGGCCAAGGATTGCAAGAACTGTAAAGGAAGAAAGAGTCAGTAAGGACAGACCTCCAAACCTGTCAATGTGACTATTGGCAATAACAGAGAAGAGACATCTGGGTATAGTAATTTATATACTGTTCTCTCGGTTAGTCAGTCCACCGACTGGTGGATTGACACTGGAGCCAATATTCATATGTGTGCTGATATCTCATTGTTCTTTCCTTATCAGGCTGCTCCGGCTTCTTCTGTCCTGATGGGAAATGGGTCACATGCTTCTATTCATGTTTTTGCATGGTAGATCTGAAGTTTACTGTGGGAAAGATCGTGTGGATGAAGAATGTGCAACATGTTCCTTCAATAAATAAGAGCCTAGTCAGCTGCTCCCTTCTTTGTAGAGACAGGTTTAAGTTGGTGTTTGAGTCCAATAAAGTAGTTGCATCAAAATGTGGACTGTTTGTTGGAAAAGCCTATGATTGCGGAAGCTTGTTCCACTTTTCTCTTTCTGATTTCTCGATCAAGTTGAAAATAATATTTGTGACGATATTAGTGGTGGTGAGGCCAATTTTGGCACTCATGATTATTTCATATAAATTTTGGTTGCATTTCTCGGCTTTCCAATATGATTTTAGTTTATAAATTTTCCATAATCAAAGGTCATAAGTGTCAAGCTTGTGCGCAAGAAAAACAATTTCATAAACCTCATAAGGTCGCCCAGGAAAGAAATTAGGCAACGTTGGATCTCCATGGAAAGAAATATTTCATGAATTCAATTGATGATGCCACAAGATACTGCTACATATATGTACTAAAAACCAAAGATAAGGCTCTAGAATATTTTAAATCTATAAGGCAAAAGTTGAGAATCAATGTAATAGAAAGATCAAAAGAGTCAGGTTAGATCGAGGTGGAGAATACTTCTCAAATGAGTTCAACTTGTTTTGTGAGGAGTGTGGAATCATCCATGAAAAGACACTTTCCTATTCACCCTAGTCAAATGGGGTTGCTGAAAGGAAGAATCGCACTTTGACTAACTTGGTTAATGCCTTGTTGGACACTACTAGATATATAAGGCATGGTGAGGGAGGTTCTATTACTAAGAGCAAGGAGATAACCCCCTAAGAGGGTTGGGAAGAAAGAAAGCCATCATTTTCTTACTTGTGCATATGGGGGTGCTTGGAAAAGGTTAATGTCCCGATAACTAAGAAGTGCAAGCTTGGACCTAAAATCATTAATTGTGTCTTTCTAGGATATGGTCACCGGAGCATTGCCTACATGTTTCTAGCAGTTAAATCCGAGGTATTCAGCATGCGTGTCAATACAATAATGAAGTCTACGAATGCTATGTATCTTAAGAACACTATCCTCGTGCGGGATATGCATAGAACTTCTAGTCAAGAAATAGATTTAACTCCTGAATCCACCCTAAACATCTTGAACAAACTCATGATCAAACTCTTGAGAAGGATGATAGTGAAGCTCCTAGGAGAAGCAAGAAACAAAGGACCCAAAAAATCATTTGGTGATGACTTTACTGTGTACTTTGTAGATGATACTCCTAAGACCATTTTAGAAGCGTATGCATCTCCGGATGCAGACTACTGGAAGGAAGAAACTAGTAGCGAATGGACTTTATTCTCACTAATGGAACTTGGGAAGTTACAGATCCTCCTTATGAGTGTAAACCCCTCTAGGTTGTAAATTGGTGTTGAAGAAGTTTAGGCCTAATGGTACTATTGAAAAGTACAAGGCTCGGCTTGTGGCCATGGGTTATACGAAGACTTCTTTGATACTTACTCATCTGTTGCTAGAATGACCATTGTACGAGTATATCTTTCCTTGGCTGCCTCACACGGTGTTCTCTTCATTAAATGGACGTTAAGATGGCTTTCCTTAATGGAGAGTTGGGCGAGGAAATCTATATGAAACATCTAGATGGATTTGTAGCGAATGGTCAAGAGGGCAAGGTTTGTAAGTTACTGAAGTCTTTATATGGCCTCAAGCAAGCACTTAAGCAATGGCATGAGAAGATCGATAGAACTTTAACATCCGTGAGGTTTGCAGTAAACAAAGCCGACAGATATTTATACTACTATCACGGTGGGGGTGAGGGAGTAATCATGTGTTTGTATGTTGATGACATCATTATCTTCGATACTAACTTTGACGTGATAAATGAGCTCAAATAATTCGTGTCCCAAAACTTTGACATGGAGGATTTGGGAGTAGTTTATGTAATCTTTAACATGAAACTGATAAAGGGCTAGGACGGGATTACACTATTGCAATTGCATTATGTGAAAAAGGTCTTGACTTGCTTTGGCTACATGGATAGCAAGCCTTCTCCCACACTGTATGATCGTAGTTTAATAATTCAGAAGAATACAAGTACCACTAAAAATCAACTAATATACTCTCGGATCAGGCCTAGTATCTCATTTGTTGTGAGCAAGTTGATTTGGATTGTATCCAATCCGAGAGAAGATCATTGGCATGCTCTTAAAATGGTAATGTGCTACCTAAAAAGTCCTACGAGTTATGGAGTTCACTATTCCCAGTACCCAAATGTACTGCACGGATATAGTGATTCAAACTAGATTTCTGATTCTGATGAGACTAAGGCTATGAGTGTATTTATATACAATCTTGGTGGTGGAGCTATCTCATGGAGGTCTTGTAAACAGGCCATATTAATGAGGTCAATCATGGAAGTAGAACTCACAACATTAAAAATAGCCACTATTGAGGTAGAATAACTGTGTGAGCTCTTGATGGACTTGCCAGTAGTGAATAAACCACTATCGGCTATCCTTATGAACTGCGGTAACCAAGCAGTTGTCGTAAAAGTGAACAGTGCAAGGCATAACATGAAGTCATCAAGGAATGTTAAAAGATGGCTGAATTTTGTCAAGAAATTGAGAAACTCTGGAGTTATAGCTTTGGATTATACCCAAATGGCTAAGGACATGGTAGATCCCTTCACAAAGGAACTATTATAAAATAGATAGGCAATGCATCAAAATAAATGGGTATGAGACCTATGTGAGTTACACCATAGTGGTAATCCAACTTATGTGATCGGGGATCCTGTGAAATAGGACCTGAGAAAAATAAGCTATTGGTTAATGAGAGTACATTTTTAACCTATGGACTGGAGATGCAACACTCTCAGAAACTGTATGGTAGGATGATTTTATCTTAATCTGTCATATGGCTTTGATTAGCAAAGTTGTTGTCCTACAGGGCATCCTTGAAAGAACATACCTATGTGAGCTCGATTGTTGGTCCTCTTTTGTGAGACACATGTAATCTCTCATAAGCTCATGAAGAGACCAAGGAGTATGACTTATATGCTATACCCAAGAGGTAGCCCTTTGGCAACCTAATATCGCTGAAGACTTTAAGTGAAACTTATCTGCATAAAATTGCTAATTCAAGGCTTAGTCCATTATGTAGTTGTGGATGAGTACAACTTGGAATACTATATGGATGTTCAACCCTAACGGGTCTCCATCGAGAAGCCAATATATTAACAGTACACTGGGATAGAGAAAAAATCTTTGTGGTGCCTTTAGGATCTAGTGGGGGATTGTTAGATATTTGGGCCTAGCCCATATTAATAATTCTTATAAATTCCAAAGACTCACATTATATGAGAGGTATTGATTGATCATGTAATCCCATGTTGCTAGTGGAACTCGAAGGGCACCAATTTATAAGGTGAAACATGTCTCACCTCCTTGTAGCATGGGAAAAAGGACTACACATGCGCGCTCACTTACTCGCTCCCCTCTCTACACCTCGCCCGCCCACACGCGCGCTCGTGTGGTATGCCCTGGCTGGCTGGCCAGTCCAGGTGTGAGTGCGAGTGAGCTGGACCGGGTACGGTGCGGGTGCGCCTGGTGTATCCCACCACATGTGTTTTGGTGTGGTGGGAGTGGGTGGGCATGTGTCAGTGTGTGCTGGCACATGCCTACGCATGTCGCGGCGTGGGAGGGCAACAGGTGGGAGAATCCCACCTCCCCTTGAGAGCCTATAAAATGGTGTCTCCTCCTCCCTGAGAAGACACACCAACAGTCTTCTCCTCTCATTCTCTCCTTCTCATGTGTTGGGTTGCCTCCAAAGCTACTCCGTTCCGAAGCCCCAGTGTGCACTGGAGTTTGGGAGAGTAGGTCACCCAAAACTGTTCGTCTTTGAGATCATGTCCAGAGAGAGGACAAATAAGGTTTTTGGGAAGCTCAGCGCGACTGCTCCCTTCGTCTCATCCTCTACTTCGACTACAGAGTTCATCCTCGACTATGAGACAGCTTCTTCAAGCTCGTCACCATCCTCGCCGACCAAAAGATAATACCGATCACACTATGTTTATGTTGTTATACTTGTTCTGTACCATGCTCTTACGTACATATGATTTAGATGTGAGTTATACTGTTTTACTGCTTATATTCATACTAGTATGTACATGACATATACTGTCATTATCTCTGTGTTTGTTATTGTCATGAATTACTTTGGAATTAAAATAAACCTAAAAATGCTAATTATTCTGACAACAAGGAGGCACGTTACCCCCGACGTCCGCTTTCAAAATAGATTTCTTTTTAAGCCGCTCCAACTTATCTCAAAATACTTGTCCGTCTATATTTCTAATAAAATTTAGTCATTCTATTCATATTTTGCTATTGATCAATGTCAACAAAAGAAGAGGTAATTACTTATATAAGTAACACGAGTAGTAATAACATTTATTATCTTGGAGAGAGGAAAGAGATAAACATTAAAAATGATTGAAGGACATTATTAGTATTTCACTTACCTTAATTTTTATACTTTATAATGATATATGTTTTATTAAATTAAGGATCAAATTAAACTAAGTCGTGTGGCTTCATGCTTCTAGCCGGTAGGAGGAATTGGAGGGACCATACGTATATCCAATCCCCTTGTCACGTTTATAATTCAGTCCCGAGGAATTCAATTCCCCTAGATGGTGAGGCATATATTTTTAACTAGAGAGAGATGGATACGGCTGAACCGAAAGAGTACGGTGTAGCAAACAACGCTATGTGAAGGCTTTATTGTAGGCGAATGCTACCTGCTTAACAATAAGTAATCAGTCAATTAGTTAACCTTCTTGTTTGGCCGCCGTCTGTCTCACGCAGCTCTCGGGCAAGGCAAGTAGCAACCGACACGCTGTGTCGCGCTCTGGCGAAGATGGCCCCCGGCGCATGCTCTCGTCAGCTGCCATTGGTCCAGTGCCCCTTTTCTTCTCCTTATTATCAAGTGATGCACCAAGGGCGCTAGCCGCTATCGCGAAAAAAATCCGCTTTTAGTTTCCTACGCCGTCTCAATGCTAAAAATAGCCTTACATTTTCCAAAGCTAAATATGACATCTTCTACCAATCATACACAGACACGTGACACAAACCACACGTCCCACCTACGGAATGTCCTCCTACAAATCCAGCCCGCGGCCCGCACTTGCCGTGCGCCTGACCCGCTGCCGGAGCCTGCCGCAGGTGGAACGTGTAGCACACCCGCCTGCCGCACGTCTCGCATGCGGGGGGCTGCGGGAGCCTGCCGCACGTGCACGTCGCCTCGCCCCGATACACCTCGGTCGGTCCACAAATCAGGACCATGCTTTATACATGCACTGTTCATGAAGTACTCCGTATAAATAACCATCACATCCTTGAATGAATAAAATAAATGACGTTGTTGACCAGGTAGCTAGTTCTTCGGGTGGTTTGTCTGATCGGTACGTAGAAGGAAGATAAAGGAAGGAATCATCGGCAGTACGTGTACTCTCACATGTATATTGACTCTACGTACTTTCACGTGTACTGGTGTCAAGTTTTAGAAGGTTGATGGACCAGGTGCATTCCAATCATGAGAAAAGTTCAATTCACGGTTACAGCACTGTGGATACATGCACAGGCAGTGAATTTTCAACACCACTGTTCAGTGCATCTGGTTACAGTCTTATGGAGCAGGGACTGTGTATGGTGTTTTGTAACAATTGACTCCAAGAGCACATGATGCCTGTAAGAATTGACTACATATATTATAGTTGGTGCACTAACACTCAGTTACTGAAATATTATGCAATGTTTAGGTGGAGCAGTTATTTGTTTGTTCATTTCATATGTTATCAACATGAGTACTGACAAGCTGTAACATCAAGCCTCTCTCCTGCTCCAACTGTTACATTGGCCATTAATTGTTAATTAGCGACGTGCAGAGCTGCCGGCCGCAGGCCGGATGTGCGGTATGGTCGCAGGCCGCGGGCTCTACATGCGGGCCGCGGGTTGGATTTGCGGGAGAACATTGCCGCAGGTGGAACGTGCGGCTTGTGCCACGTGTCCACATGTGATTAGTGGAAGGTGTCATTTTTGGCTTTAAAAAATGTAAGGAATTATTTTTGGCATTGAGACGGCGCAGGGGGCTAAAAGTGGATTTTCTCCCTGCTGTCGGAGGCGACAACAACTCCGCCGAAGAAGAATCTGTGGTCCACAGGTGCCCTACCCCACTGATCAACACACTTGGCATAGGAATTTCATTACAGATTTCATTGATCCTGTGAATTTCATTTCAGGTGGCTGCTTGTTTGGGGTGTTGATGCAGTTGGAACTTTAGATTGTAGGCATCGCTAGGAGTCTATCTCCGTAGTTATCTCTGGCTTCTGTATGTGTCGCCCATTGACAATTTTTATTTATGTTCTCGTGATATCATGTATGATGGTTATGATGATATGGTATGAAGATCCCAAATCTTTTATTTTTATATGTGTGCTTACTTTAACAAGTTTGTATGTGTGTTTACTTTAACAAGTTTGTATTGCCTCTTAGATACTTTTGAATAATATATTTAGGAGAGAATTTTTCCTCGCACTAATTATTTTCTAAAAAAATAGGCTCACGATGGCAGTACCTATAGATATGACCAACAATTAAGGAACAATTTGTTCCTTTTCTTATCTCTCTCTTCACAAATTTTTAGTCTCTTTCCCGAAGATTTACTATGAGATACTACTTTCTCCTCTCTTTCCTATTTAAATCTCCTTTCACCTCAACTTTAGTCTTACGTGACGTGCCACTGATATAACACCATCGAAAATGCTCTCAGGCCTATTTATACGATGTTAGATATTTAGACCTAACCCACAATAATAATCAAAATAAATCTCAAAAATCCACAACTATACGAGAGCACTTATCAGTATACACAAGGCATATGCTAACACATGCCATATATGTGAGTGTGTGGGGCCACATGCCAGCATAGACAGGCGTGTGCCTGCACATGTCAATATGTAGAGGGAAAATCTCGCATCCCCCACAAGCCTATGTAACGGGCACCTCCACCCCTCCTCGCAACATACAAAGAGAGCATTCTCCTCTCTTGTTCTCTTCTGCCTCCCTCGTATGCTGAGTTGTCTCTAGAGCTACTCCATCCTAAAGTCCCGATGTGCACCGGAGTTCGGGAGAGCAAGTCTCTAGAACTGTTCATCCTTGGGATCCTGCCTAGGAGAGGACAAATAAGATTTTCAGGAAGCGTCTCGGTGCGACTGCTCACAACGTCTATTTCCACTATGTCGACTATGGAGTCCATCCGCGGCTACGAGATAGCTTCCATAGGTTCGTCATTGTCGGCTTCTCTACCATCATCTCCGGTCGGAAGGTATACCATCAACATCAATGTCCATACCATTACTATATTTGTTCTATGCTATGCTCGTACGTACATGTTGTTTAGATAGGAGTTATATTGCTTTATTGCTTATATTCATGTCTAGCATGTACGTGATACATGCTGTGATTATTCATGCGATTAATATTGTCATTGTCGTAGCTACGGGACTAGGCAGTATACTTTAGGCACCCCTGATCGGTTACGCTAACCTCTGGGAGTACCAGTGGAGTATGAGCAATTTGTGATGTCCGTCGAGGTGAGGCGCGCGGGAGCACGACCGGCGAGACGAGATGTAAAACACTCGTGTCGAGGATAAATAGAAACTCTCGTGACGGGGCGAAGTGAAAACTCTCGTTTTGATTTCAGGGATTACAGTTTACATGTGAAAATTTAGATCCCCTCTCTCTACCCCCATGGGGGGTATTCATAGGGTTCAGGAGTAGAAAGGGCGAGATTACAATTATGCCCTTCGGACGACCACTCACACTCAAGGGCATTTTGGTCTTTTTACAAGAATCTTTATGGAATATTCAAATACTCTAATATCCTAATATTTGCTACCATGACGACGTGTTGTCCTTGGCGTCAGGACGAAACGCAGCCCTGATGATTGCCGGGACAAGGCGCAGCCTCGGCATTGCCGGCGATGCCAATGGAACGCGATGACGTCAGGCACAATGTGTCGACACAACGAGGGGGACCTCAACGTCAACAAGGAGAAGCCCGTCAGTTCGGGGTAGCGCGGGGACCCTTCCCCCAACAGTCATAAATTATCTCATAATTAAAATAACCCAAAAGTGCTAATTATTTTGACAATCCGAAAAACATTATTCTAGGTACTTGGGTTTTACAATGACTAGTTTTACCAACACACTGAAGCCTAGTCAATTAACCAGAGTGCATTTCAAAAGATTGCAGATTAAGCCACTATGTGGCTTACCGCTATGACGTTTACTGGATAACAGATGGCATATTTGAAGGGACCCTTACTCCTAAATAGGAGAAGGCATTCAAGGAGGCCACACGAGAGACTTCAAGGAATTATGGGATGCACTTGAAGCTAAATTCGGTGCATCGGCCGCAGACAGTGAATTGTACTTCATGGAGCAACATCATGATTACAAAATGAATAATAACTGTTCTGTAGTCAAACATGCTCATGACATATAATCCATTGAGAAGGAACTCGAACTTCTTAAGTGCGCATTACCCGACAAGTTGCAACAGGGGACAGTATTGCCAAGTTGCCTCCTTCATGGAGAAACTTAGCCACATCTCTAAAACATAAGAGACAAGAGATTCTTTTGAAAATATGATTGCATTTCTTGATAATATGAGGCTCTAGACTATTTTAAAATCTGTAAGGTAGAAGTTGAGAATCAATGCACTAGAAAGATCAAAAGAGTTAGGTTAGAATAAGGTGGAGAATACTTCTCAAATGAGTTCAACTTTTTTGTGAGGAACATGAGATAATCCATGAAATGATGCCTCCCTATTCACCACAGTCAAATGGGATTGCCGAAAGGAAGAATCACATTTTGGCTAACTTGGTTAATGCCTTGTTCGACATTGCTAGTTTATCTAAGTTATGATGGGAGGAGGCTTTATTGACCATGTGTCATGTCCTAAACAGAGTCCTCACTAGGAGGAAGGAGATAAATCCATATGAGGGTTCGGAGAGAAGAAACACATCATTTTTTTACTTGTGCACGTGAGGGTGCTTGGCAAAGGTCAACATACCAATAACTAAGAAGTGCACTCTTAGACCTAAAATCGTTGATTTTGCCTTTCTAGGATATGCTCACTGAAGCATTTCCTATAGGATGATACTCCTAAGACCATTTTAGAAGCGTATACATCTCCAGATGTAGACTACTGGAAGGAAGAAGTTCGTAGCGAAATGGACTCCATTCTTGCTACCAGAACATGGGAAGTCATAAATCGTCCTTATGAGTGTAAACCTGTAGGTTGTAAATGAGTGTTAAAGAAGAAGTTTAGACCTGATGGTACTATTGAAAAGTATAAGGCTCAACTTATGGCCAAGAGTTATACCCAAGAAGAACGAGAAGACTTTTTTGATACTTACTCATCTATTGCTAGATTGACCACTATACGAGTATAAGTGAGTGTTGAAGAAGAAGTTTAGACCTGATGGTACTATTGAAAAGTACAAGGCTCAACTTATGGCCAAGAGTTATACCCAAGAAGAAGGAGAAGACTTTTTTGATACTTACTCATCTGTTGCTAGATTGACCACTATACGAGTACTATTATCCTTGGCTGCTTCACACAGTCTTGTTGTTCATCAGATGGACGTTAAGACGGTTTCCCTTAATGGAGAGTTAGATTAGGAAATCTGTATGGAACAGCCTGGTGGATTTGTAGCAAATGGTCAAGAGGGCAAGGTGTTTAAGTTATTAAACTCTTTATATGGCCTCAAACAAGAACCTAAGCAGTGGCATGAGAAGTTCGACAAAACTTGAACATCTGTGGGCTTTGTAATAATGAAGCCAACAGATGTGTTTACTACCACCATGGTGGGGGTGAGGGAGTAATCCTACGTTTGTATGTGATGACATACTTATCTTTGGGACTAATCTTGATCTAATAAATGAGGTTAAGACATTCCTTTATCAAAATTTTGACATGAAGGATCTAGAAGTAGCTGATGCAATCTAAACATCAAGCTGGTAAGGGTGAGGATGGGATTATACTACTACAATCCCATTATGTGAAAAATGTCTTGAGCCACTTTGGCTACATGGATAGCAAGTCTTCTCCAACACGTTACGATCCTACTGATACTTTTTAAGAATAAAAATATCTCTAAAGATCAACTGAGATATCCCGGGATCATGGGGTCATTTGTTTTACTTAGCCAGCATGACAAGGCCTGATATCTCATTTGCTGTAAACAAGTTAAGCCGGTTTGTATCCAATCCAGGAATGATCATTGACGCACACTTGAAAGAGTAATGCCCTACCTAAAAGATACTATGAGTTACGGAATCCACTATTTTAGGTACCCAAACGTACTGGAGGGATATAGTGATTCAAACTAGATCTGTAATGCTGATGAGATTAAGGTACAAGTGGATATGTATTCATTCTTGATGGTGGAGCTATCTCATGGAGGTTTTGCAAATAGACCATATTGACGAGATCAACCATGGAAGCAGAATCCATAGCATTAGACAGTGCCACTGTTGAGGCAGAATGGTTGCGATAGCTCTTGATGGATATGCCAGTAATGGATAGACCAATACCAGCTATCCTTATGAATTGTGATAACCAAACGGTTATTGTAGAGGTGAACAGTGCAAAAGATAACATGAAGCCCTCAAGGCATGTTAAAAGATGATTGGAAACTGTCAGGAAATTGAGAAACTCTAGAGTTATAGCTTTGGATTATACCCCAACGGCTAAGGACCTGGCAGATCCCATCACAAAGGGACTACTATAAAATATGATAGGCAATGCATCAAAGCAGATGGATATGAGACCTATGTGAGTTACACTATAGTGATAACCTAATTTATGTGATCGAAAGTCCTATGAAATAGCACATGAGAACAACAAGCTATTGGTTAACTAGATGAGAGTACCATTTTAATCCACTACACTAGAGATGCAACACTCAGAAACTGTATGACAAGATGATTTTATCTTAATGTGTTCGTGGCTTTAATTAGCAAAGTTGTTTTGCTGTCCTGCAGAGCATCCTTGAAAAAACACACCTATGTGAGCCTGATTGTTAGTCGCAGTCTGTGAGACACTGATAATCTCTAATAAGCTCATGGAGAGACCAAGGAGTACGACTTATATACTCTACCCCAGCGGTAGCCCTTTGGCAGCCTAGCATCAGTGAAGACTTTAAATGAAACTTATCTGCGTAAAACTATCAGTTCAAGTCCTACTCGATTGTGTAGTTGTGGATGAGTGTAGTTTGAAGATCTAGGTGGATGTTCAACCCTAACAGGTCCCATCAAAAAGCTAGTATATTAATAGTACACCGGGATAGAGGAAAAGTTTGTGATGCCTCCAGGTTCTGGTGGAAGATTGTTAGATATTTGGGCCTAGCCGATAATAATAATATAAATAAATTCTAAAGGCTCACAATTATGTGAGAGCACATGTCAGCATGCGCAAAACATGTGCCTACACGTGACATATGTATGAGAGTATATGGGGACACATGCCAGCATACGCAGGATGTGTGCCAGCACATGGTAGCATGTGGAAGGAGAATCTGGCCTCTCCCTCGCAAGCCCATATGAGGAGCACCTCGATCCCTCCTCACACCACACAAAAGAGATTTCTCCTCATTCTCTTATCTCCTTCCTCGTGTGCTGAGTTGCCTTGAGAGCTACTCCATCTGAAAGCCCCAATGTGCACCGGAGTTTGGGAAAGTAGGGCTCCCAAACTGTTCATCCTTGGGATCCTGCCCTAGAGAGGACGAACAAGGTTTTTGAGAGGCGTCTCGGCGTGACTACTCGCAGCATCTACTTCCTCTATGTCGACTATGGAGTTCATCCGCAGCTAGAAGACATCTTCTCTAGTCTCGTCATCATCAGTTTCTCCACCATCATCTCCAACTAAATGGTATACCTTTAACATCATGTGCATAATGTTATTATATTTGTTCTCTCCATACTCATCTATATATATGTTGTCTAGTTATGAGGTATATTGTTTTATTACTTATATTCATGTCCAGTATGTACATCTTATGTGTTATGATTATTCATGTGATTAATACTATCATGAATTATTTTAAAATTACAATAAACTCAAAAATGATAATTATTCTAACATAAAAAATTTCGTTACAACTGCACTTACCTGGTAGCACTCTACATTTACTCGGGTTTAGACTTTCGCGCATTTTTTCCGACACGTTGGTTGGGTAAACGTAAGTGCACCATCCAAGAGTGTGCTTACATTTTTGAATTGCATCTGCAAATTTGGGGGGACGCTCCTTAGGGAACGTACAATGAGGTGATTTTAGTCTTTTCGTTGGTGATGTGCCAATTAAGTAGGATATGTATTGACTTGGGTGAGAGACAGAGCGAGAAAAGATGGGTTTACTTTATTCTTTAGAGAATGGTTAAGCGAAGGCGTATATTAACGTAGATGAGCATAGAAGAGGCATTCATCTCTACTATTATGCATGTCCGTAGTCATAACATGGTGTAGAGCAAAACGTACAGTAGTCCCTTCGTTCTCTTTTATTTTTTTGTTTTGATACCGACATGGTCTCAAATGTACATATTTAATCATTAGTTTCCTAATTATGTGTAATCATCAAAAGTCGACCATTGCCCGCTTCTCCTGGCGGATGAACGTGGGCCCCGTCGGTCGCGCCATTTCAAATTTGAAAACTTCTAGATAAAAATGCCAGGTTTCGAGCATGTTGTTCGTCAAACATGGAGCGAGGATGTTGGCCACTCTGAACCTTGCCAAATTCTCCATCACAAGCTTCATGAAACTGGTAAACGCCTAAGGGCGTGGAGTAGATCTCTCTTCGCTGATGCAAAACTCAAGCTCCATATGGCCTTGCTCATCATCCTATGCATTGAGGTAGCTCAAGAATCGAGGCCCCTGTCTAGGGATGAGAGAGACTAGGGATGAGAGAGACCTCCGTATTAGGCTCAAGCACAGGGTCATTGGTCTAGCTGTTCTCGAGCACTCTAGAAAAAAGCAATGTGCAAGAATCTCAATATTAAAGGATGGTGATGCAAATACAAGATTCTTCCACTTAAGAGCAAATGCAAGATGCAGGAAGAACCATATCCACCGCCTTAAACACAACGATGGGTGGGTGACGAGCCATGAAGAAAAAGAGAGCATTACCCACTCCCACTTCTCGAGCATAATGGCGAAAGGGCCACCTAGGACGATGGATTTTGACTGGAATGCAATGGGCATGCATCAAAATAACCTCCAAGGCATCGATGACCCTTTCACAGAAAACGAAGTTTCTCAAGCAATTTCCCAAATGCCAGGTGATAACGCATCGGGGCCTGATGGTTTTACCGGTGCTTTCTACAAGAATTGCTAGGAAATCATTAAGAATGATGTCATGAAAGTCATCCATCTTTTTGGAAACCTTTAGACTATCAACTTCCACCGGCTAAACTCGGCCAATATTGTCCTACTTCCAAAAAAAGACGGAACAGAAGGAATATCTGATTATCGCGCAATCAGTTTGATTCACGCCGTCACCAAAATCATAGCCAAAATCCTTGCAACTCGCCTCACTCCGTTCATGCATGGGCTAGTCTCACGACATCAGAGTGCCTTCATCAAGAAAATGAGTATCCACGACAACTTCATGTATGTGCGGAATCTGGCTAGACGTTTCCACAGAAGCAACACCCCCTCCCTTCTGTTCAAGCTGGATATCAAGAAAGCCTTCGACTCCGTTCGATGGGAGTTCATTTTTGATCTTCTTCAAAAAAAGCGATTCCCAAGCAGGTTTCAAGACTGGGTCGCCGCGATCCTTTCCATGTCTACCTCCAGGGTGTTGCTAAACGGCATCGCAGGAGTGCCTATAAAACACGGTCGAGCGCTCAGGCAGGGCGACCCCCTCTCCCTGCTTCTATTCGTCATCGCTATTGATCCTCTCCAGCAAATCCTGGACACAGCCACCAATAGGGGATATTTACAGCGCCTACGCGGCCGGGGGACCATTTTCAGAACCTCGATGTTTGCAGATGACGCGGCCATCTTCGTAAACCCAATCAAGGAGGACATCCAATGCTTGACCACCATTCTACAAGGCTTTGGTGAAGTCACCGGACTGCAAACGAACCTACAGAAAAGCTTGGTCATGCCGATTAGATGTGATGGTTTGGATTTAACAGAGATCTTGTAGAGCTTTTCGGCAACTAAAACATCTTTCCCCATGCGATACCTGGGGTTACCTTTATCAGTCTCTCGTCTCACCAGGATCGATTTCCAACACTTCGAGGACAAGATCGCCACCAGGCTTGCCTCTTGGCAAGGAAAGCACCTAACCACAGCTAGGAGATGCGTTCTCATCAAATCGGTTCTCACAGCATAGGTCGTCTACCATCTCACCCCTCTTACCCTGCGACTGGGCCTTACAAAAAAAATTGACAAGATAAGGAGGAGCTTCCTATGGGCACGGACAGACAAGGTTTCGGGGGGAAAGTGCAAAGTAAATTGGGACACAATTTGCCACCCTACCTCCATGGGAGGGCTGGGTGTGCTCCACCTAGAAAAATTCGCAAGGGCCCTCAGGCTGCGATGGCCATGGCTTGAGTGGACAGACCCATCCAGAACATAGAATGGTATGGGGCACCCATGCGACAACGCGGATATGGCGCTCTTCTATGCTTCCACAATCATCACCATTGGCAACGAGGAGAAGGCATCTTTCTGGGAGGCGGGATGGCTTCAGGGCCGACGCCCAAAGGATATTGCCCCTTTGATCCACGTAGCTTTGAACACAAAGCGGTGGTCCGTCCAGAAGGCCCTACAAGGAAGCGCATGGGCCTCACGAATAGACACACAGGGGGGCCTAACTATCCAGCACATCCATCAATTTCTTGACCTATGGTTGCAAGTAAGTCAGATCCAACTGGACCAAGACGCTCGAGACACAATCCTCTGGAAATTCACGTCATCTGGACAATACACAGCAGCATCCACCTACAACGCACAATTCCTCGGTGCCACATCCACCAACTTGTGCCCCATGATTTGGAAGATTTGGGCGCCACCAAAATGCAAGTTCATTGCCTGGTTGGCCATTAGGAATAGGCTCTGGACGGCTGATCGCCTTCGGCGCCGCGGGTGGTCAAACTATGGCCTATGCCCTCTGTGCAAGCGCGAGCAAGAGACGGCAGCCCACCTCCTCTTCCGATGTCAGTTCTCAATCTGACTTTGGAACATGGTAAAGGAATGGCTCGGCCTTTACACAATAGACCCCGCACTCTGGCACATGGCTCCACAACTCAAAAGCTGGTGGACGGACATGGCGACAACAGTCTCACCCCAAAGAAAAGGAATAGCACCCCTCATTATTCTCGTTTCTTGGGAAATCTGGAATGAGAGAAACGCACGAGTCTTTCGACATGTTGCAACGCCCCCTCATTCCATCTTTGCAAACATCAAAATGGAGGCAACGAATTGGGCCCTTGCGGAGGCAAAGCTCTTGGGAAGCTTACTACCGGGAGAGTAGACGTCCATGGTTTTTAGGGTCCTTCTTGTAATTGCTTTTCCTTACTTTGTTTCCTTTAGCATGTCATAAGCCTTCTCTCCTTAATCAATGAAATGAGGTAGATCTTTTACCTCCTTCAAAAAAAAAGTCATCAACAATACAATGATGTTTGAATATATATTTGACGATGAGTACACTACTATCTTTTTTATGCAACAATCTAGATGATTTTACGTATATTTGTGGCCAAAATTTAAAGGTTTGATTTTTCCAGGCTACGAGCCGTGTCATGCCGCAGACAGTGGCATGGCAGTATGGCTTTGCCATTCCACGCCCGATGACATGGCCAAAAACATTTTATAGCTCGGCGAGCGAACCCATCGCCCATTAGTGTTGTTTTGCCGTGCCACGACCAGCAGCATGGTCATCAAAATCAAAACTTAAAAAGTGCCACGTCTGGAAACAAGTTTAGTTGTAGGTTACTGGTAACTTTTATCAAGGAGGATTGGACTTCTAGGACGAGAAGTAAAATAGAATGGACAGTACAATTCTTTCTTTAAAATACCAAAACAAGTTTTTTTTCCCTTCTATTAATCGAACTGCGTCCCTCTCTCTCGTACGCCATGCATGCATGCATGTAGCTAGGAAAATTATTGGGTCTTACGCACGACTTTGAGCCCAGATATGCCGCGAAGTGTAAGATAATAATGCTTCTTTTACAAGACAACATTCTGTCTTTTTTTAGAGGAAGACAACATTCTGTTTGGAGCTGCCAAACATTATAGGCTTACGGTATTGAGTCTATTGACATCATGTACTCCGAGTCTTTTTTTAGACGCATCGTTCTGAGGCGAACTGCGCGCAATTCTTCCTTTAAGAAAAAAGGAAAGTACAGTCCGTATTCAACGCTCAAAAATCAAGGATGCGTCATATGTATGAACAAAACGCACCAAACAAATCGGGGAGGAGTCGTCGTTTATCTGTGACGTGATCATCGAGGGTCTTGGTACGTACCAATGTCAAAGAACCGATCACGTACTGATGTCAAAGAACCGATCACCTACAAGGTCAGTATAGTAACGCCAACAAACAGCACCAGAAAAAGGAGCCGCTGTCCGAGAAGAGCGCGCTGGACGAGCGCGGGATAAATACGGCCGAGTTTGGCCGTTTTCCAACACAAACTGGCGTTCTAGGTACGGTAGCATGGACGCCGCACGCGGCCAGGTCTGACGCGATCTCATGGGCACGCACCGCTCTAGCCGAAGCTTCCACTGTTGCTCACCAAGCTCCCACACATGTATGCGCCGCTGCCGGGGCTGACACTGCTCGAACTGAACTCGGTTTCGCAGGAACTGTAGTAATCGCACGTACGCATGCATCCATGCCGCGGCGCGAGCTCAGCGACCACCAACCAACCCACTAGTCCACTACCGTTCGCCAGCTCAAGAGCCGGGCGCGCGTGCATGCATGGATTATATTGCCGCCTACATCTATAAGCATTTTTTTCTTTCACAATAGAGGTCTGCATCAACGGATACATAGACCAATTTTATTACGAACAAAATGTCTTACAAAAGTATGTCATTCTATAATGAAGAAAAGTACGATGACTAAGTGTGCCAGTATCCATATCGGGTAAACAAGTTATGTGCTACCATCGTTAAATAGCTGCATCCAACAACTTCTCGTATTTTTATTCGTCGCTACATCAAGAACTACATACAAGTAGGTTGGTAGCCATACAAATAACCTAAATATTATAAGTTTTGATCAACACAAAGCATAAACACGCACAAGTATTTGTGCCCGTAGGCAGTGCCTCTGTCCCGATAACTAGTTCACTAACATATTAGTCATGCCAAGGCGAGGAAGATTAAAGGCTAGAAAGACAGTACGTCATATAAGACGAGTAGGCCTGTAAGAGATGAAGAGATGTTGAATTGTGTCTTTCTCATCACGGAGATAACATCACATATTGCTCTTTTAAATTTTTTTGGCTACCCCCGATTAAGATATCATATGAAGATTTTAATCTGGAGGAGATCTTCAGTTTTAAAATATATTTAGATCGAAAGATATAATTGGTATCCATAAGTGTGCGACTTCCGACTAAAGATATTCAGCTCCCGGTTAAGCTGGACACTTCGGACCCATCAGCGTCCGGCACATCGACAAGGATATGCTTAAAATTGGCACAGGTGGCATGCCATGGTTGGCGGATGGGGCTCATGCATGCATGGTCATGGTCGATCGTGCATAGTTGTTGTTGCTTTGCTTTCAATACAAAACTACTATACTACTATGACCGGTACGTTACATGGATGCCTTGCAATGTATGGGCCCCTATGTTCCATTCAACGAGCTGCACCCACATAACTATGGATAGTTGAGCATTTGAGATAAGACAGCTAACGTACACCAAACTGTAGCTAATTAAATTTTTTAAATATCAAATATAATACATAGATATGTAGCATATATGCATGTACTCCCTCTGCAATCAATTAGGAGACTTCACGATATCTAAAATGACCTACATTGTGACACGGAGGTAGTACTTACATAGCATCTACTGAGGACTACTGTTGCGAAATTGAAGACTGAAGCAGTCCCCATTGACATCTCGCTATCGATGGACGGTACGCATCACCTACCATTGCAAAAATATTCTAACTTAGTGAGACACAGTGTCAAACCTAAGATTTGATCCTTCATAGATAGAAGATATAATCATCTTTACTAACAATCCAAATAATAATTTAGCTCTCCCGTAGCAAATTATCGTGTAGCTTGCTAAACGAAATGTGAACAAAAGCGTCGTTACATATACGGTTACAAGTTTGCATATGGTGTAGTACCACTAATAATTGTATTAGAACAATGGAGCAAAGCCGTGGGTTTATAGCAACGCACGTAAGTCAATGTATAGAGCACATAACACGATTTTCGAAAGAAGGAAAACAAAACACGAGATGACCTTTTGATATTGCCCTTGAATAGATTTTCTGGGACCGCCGACTCAACAGCGAAGAAATCTCGGTCTTCTGAACGGATCTTAATCCAGTTCAGATTTACTCCGACCTCGTATAAAACTAAACCATGTATATGGCTTAGATTCACTCCGACGTTACGAAAAATTAAACCCTATCTCTTCCACCTTTATCCAGTGCGCTACCGCTACCAGACGCCTCCATATCGTGCTCGCCATCCTAACCTCGCTGGTCCCTTCTCCGCCGCCATCACCACCACTGCTATAGAAATCAATTTTACAGACGGTTCACAACCCACGTATGGGGCATTCTTATGAACCATCTATACTAAATCGTCTATAGAAATTATGATTTATATAGACGGTTGACGAACCGTCTGTACAAAAGCATTTTTACAGACGGTCCGTAAATAGAACCGTCTGTACAAAAACACTATCACAGACGGTTCTTGTTTTAAACTGTCTGTGGAAAAGAAATATCACATAATGTTAATAGTTGAACCCGTCTGTATAAATACTTATTACAGACGGTTCAATCCGAGAACCATCTGTACTAAGGGAATACCGGGCAGTGCAAATTGTTTTTTGAGACGGTTTTTGTCTAGAGCCGTCTGTACTGTTAATACTACACCCCTTGCAAAATCTCTGTTCTGGTTTACCCTGAAACATGAAAAGTATATATAATGATACTAATTGATCACAGCACACAATTCATATAGCATATATGCACTATACATAGTAGGTGATCACATCACACAAGCATTTGTAATTACCATTCTCAACCATAAGATAGATATCTGAAGCAATAAGTAATTCACTGTTTTGACTAACTAAATCAAAGGACAAGTCATTCACATCAACTGTTTTGACTAACTGGTCGAGGTACAAAGTTTCGGGATCGTAGAATTTTCCGGTCTCCTTTATGACCTGTGAATGTATGAACCCTGTGAGCCATCTTTGATATACCGGACAATCTCAATGTCGAGTGAAGTTGTAGGAAACTTAAACATCTGTAGAAGGAAATTAAAATATGTTAGGCACAATGTAAATTAATCTAAAACAAGTCTCATGTCTAGCTACATTAAAACAATTCTATATCCATCATGAACAAATTCTAGATCTAGTTAGGTCAAGATCCAAAATACAATAAATTTAGATATTAAGACCAAATTGAAACATAACCCTCACCTTAGACTAACAAATGGCGTTGAATATATGAGTTTTCACCAAAAAATTGCATCATCTTGATCTAAATATCCGGCCAATTCTCCATGCAGCGCCGCCGCGACACACTACTCTGTTTCAGACAGCAAAAGCCCGAGCTCGAGGTAGGTGGAGACTGGAGAGTGCATTTATAGTGCCACAGTACAGACGGCTCCAGCTGGAGAACCATCTGTGATAATTATATAGACAGTTTGATAATCAACCGTCTGTAAATATTACAGATGGCTTTCATATTGAACCGTCTACATTAGTAGTGCATACGGTTTTTTGTACGAACCATCTATGATACCATCCATATTGTAAACGGTTCCATAGTTTAACCGTCTGTATTATTTTTATAGACGGTTCGTCAGTTCAACCGCCTATACTGAAGCATCCCGCTTGTTGGGTAGCGCCGATTGTCGTTTTCTTAGACGGTTGAAGATGCGAATCGTTTGTGATACTCTTTCCACAGACCATTCCACCGAACGGTCTGTAGAGGGGCGTCCCGCTAAATGGTTTCTGTAGTAGTGCACCACCCTGCTATGTCCCATCTTCATCTCCCTTAGTCCTACTTGAACCGTTTCCCACGGTCATTCCTCTAAACCTCGCGGCACTAGTGAACCCTAGCCTGTTTCTATCTAGAACCCTAATCCCAACCATCGCCGAAGAAGATGTTGTAGGTAGTGGTCAGAAAGGAAGGTGATCCAACCGCAAATAAATCAATTGTTATTTCTTGAATTCTCATGCGCCTTTCAAATGACAAATTCATTTTATTATTCCCGAAAGGTGTGCTTACTTTGGGCAGTAGCATGAACAATCTATGGTGCTTCCGAGGCTGGCTAAACTTAATACAACAATCTATTTTTACTGCTCTCACTACTACAGAAAAGATCATACTAATGCTCGTCATATAAGGTTTCTCAAACCATCGGTACCAAAACAATTACACATAGTTTTTAACCAATTGACCCATCAAAGACGGTTTCTTTAAACACTACTATAGAAACCCGCATTTACGATCCACATCAACGACAAGTATCCTTGTTCCGTCAATAAAACTCAGTGTCAATGACAGGCCAGAAGAAGAACATGTCCTTGATAATTTCACCAGGTGTCCATGGGCCTTCCCACCAAAATAGTCAGTAACGGGCCAGAAGAAGAACCTGTCATTGATGACTCTTAATGATGGCCTACTTCGAGGCCCAACCACCTATCAGTTGGAGTCATTAATGATGGCCATCGTTTTGACCTGTTATTGGGACGTAGGAGACAAAGAGTGCACTACCCCATATATAACTACTCTCTACGACCCGTTCTCTCCACATAACCGTGCGCTTTCTTGTCTTTCTCTTCCTTCCCTAAAATATAGCCGCTCTCTCGCGCCCATCGTGCAATGGCCCCTGCAGGTAGCTCTTCGGGAAGCGAAAGAGGGAGGCGTCATCTCCTGCTTCGCCGATCCATGAGGACAATGTGTGCATCAACCTGACGCTCTCCCACGACACAATGGACGCATTGGAGTTCTCCGACTATGGGGACACCGAGGATACCCTCCTCCTTGCCTTCCCCAACCGCGTGCAATACTCCAGCGCCTACATCGTCTGGTCTATCCTATGGAAGAAATTTTCGCGGTTACACCGTTTCATCCTTGAAGCTCACCACGAGTCAGGACATATCATCATCCGCTGCAAGAACAAAGCGGTCGTCTGGCTCATCCACACAAAGTACATCTGGTGGGGCTTCGAGCGTGTAAGCTTCTTAAAGTTGGTACGGTCTCCCCTCTGATGCTGGACCCTCTGGACGAAGATTTCTGATCTCTTGCTGTATAGCAGTGTCGTTCTCTCCACAGGGATTGAAGTATTGTTGTCGAACAAGTTCTCAAAGCTAAGCTAACAAGATGGTTTTGTTGGTATTTTCTAGGCTTGTTTGTGAATCTGACAGTGCACCAAGCAATGTAACTAAGACTGGGAAAGAAGCATGATTCAGCGAGGAAAGCAAGGTATTAAGACTGGGAAAGAAATGTTCTCCGATCTCATATCACAGCAAGTAACAAGAATGGGAAAGAGACATATCGCACAAGCAAGCAAGGAAATAAGGTTGGGAAAGAGTAATTTTCAGGTTGCATTGCAAAACAAAGCAAGCAGGGAAATAGACTGGAAGAGTTGTTCACAGATTACAGATCACAGCAAAAGAAGCAAGGAAGTAGAATGGGAAAGATGTTCTCAGATTACAGCAAAGGTTGGGGAAGAGTAGACGAAGATCAGCAGCAATCAGCAGGATGAAGCAAGATGATGGACGGGGAAGAGCTGTTTCCGGCCAAGTTTCCTTCTCTCCTCACCTACCCTGTAGCCGGACTCTCTCTCTAACCGCCCCCTTTCTTGGATCTGGGATCCTCCTTTTATATCCTGAGAACTTTGCACTTTACCCCTTCAGGCTCTTCTCTTTCCATTGAAGGCCTGTGTCACCTGCCTGTGACACAGGTGGTTGAAAAAGTTGTAAGCTTGGCGATCTAGAGTGTGGCTGTGTCAACTGGCTGTGACACCGGTGATCGACACAGCTGGTGACTTGAAGCATGCCTGTGTCAACTGGCTGTGACACAGGTGATCAAAGCAGCTCCTGCGTGGCTGTGTCACCCGGCTGTGACACAGGTGAATAGAACAGTTGTAGATTTGCTTTGGCTGGGTCACCCAGCTGTGGCACAGCTGGTTGACTGGCTGGGTCACCCAGCTGTGGCACAGCTAGTTGACAGCTTCTGCTTCAAATGCTTTAGAGCCTCCTGTTTGCTGTTCCTTGTCGAAGAATTGTGCGCCTAGTCGCGCTTATCTGCAAAATTATTGTGCAACCAGTAAAAGTGTATCTTTTGCTCTTAAATAACAAGATTTGAGCCAAAAGCAATCAAGATTGATGACGATAAACAACTGAATTAGCCCAGAAAATGATACAAATTAGTGTTTATCACACCCCCACACTTAGATTTTTGCTTGTCCTCAAGTAAAAGAAATATGCATCGTGTATTCTGACAACTTAACTAGCAAGATCATCTTGCAATTCTGATTCCCCTGCATTATACCGACATAATTGAACCATGCTTGTCTTCAACAAGGTTCGGCTGAATGTCATAATTGCACCAATATAGGGTTTACTGAAGGTTCCAAACATTCTACGTTATCAAATGAGATTTATGCAAAGAACCCAGTAATGAGCTTAGGTTCTGCTTTATTAAATTTGTAAAGAGAAATATTAAAGCACTGTGGTATTTGTACCACTTATTAGGCAATGTGACAAGGTCACTTATTTAGACAGTTTCCAAAACCAAAGTGGCAGTGCCACTTATTGAGGACTGTGACGTAAGTCACTTATTCAGGGAATTGAAAACAACTGTGGCAATGCCACTTATTGATAGCTTGAACATGTAACCAAAGCCATTTTTATTTCAGCTACCACCGATCCCAGGATCATGGTACCCTATTTGATGGTCTCAGTTAATTAGCTCAATATTGGACTAGCTACACAGATCAGCATCTGATTAAGTAGAATAGAAGTAATCTGAAGTAAACCTGAGATTATTGCAATTTGACATCCAGCTTAAACTATTTCAGACAAGCAATACCCAATTATGCTTTTATATTGCAGAGCATCTAGAATAACATAATTTACTTGTATGAGGTTGAAGCATTTCATAGTAGGCAAGCTGACTAAAAGATGCTAATTGAAGAATTGCAAGACCACTCGCTTAGCCAAAATGTGACCATTAGAAACGAGACGACAATGAAATATTCCAAATCATGAGATATAAAAATTTGGATGTAGTGACTGGAATTAATTCACCTGGCTTTGTGTGGAGTGCTATCTCAAGCAATCATGTCACAGATATTAGCTTGGCTGTGTGACGGGGTAGTGTGCCAGCTGTGACACCGGTGAACACTTGGTGTGATTGTTGTAGGAGTGGCTGTGTCACAGAGGCTAGCACAGCTGAAGATTCTCCATCCTCCTTGTCCTTGCTGTTTTGCCTTGGTCATTTTATTCCTACAGAAACAAAGAAAAGAAAACAAACATAAAACACACCTAAACCAAACAAAAGGAGAAATTAATTTATTTTCCAGGTTGCCTCCGGGGAGCGCTTGTTTTAGGTCCTTAGCTCGACCCTCCTGCGTGAACTAGGTTGGCGTCAAAACAAGAGTTATGCTAACTCTCTCCTTCTCTTCCTGAATTGGTTCTGAGTCTTCCTCAGAAATTGGTTCTCCATTAATGTAGTGTTTCAGACGCTGCCCATTGACCAGGAACAATCCTTGTGCAGGACTTAGTACCTCAACTGCACCATTGGCTAAAACTCTCTTCACAATACAAGGACCATACCATCTGACTTGAACTTTCCAGGGAACAAATGGAACCTTGAATCATATACTAGCACTTTCTGCCCTGGGTAGAACTCACGTCTCAAGATATGCTTGTCATGGATGATCTTCTTCTTCTCTTTGTAGATTCTTGAGCTTTCATAAGCATCATTTCTCAGCTCCTCAAGTTCACATAGCTGCAGCTTCCTGTGCTGTCCAGCTGCCTTCATGTCCATATTGAGGGTTCTGATTGCCCATTGTGCTTTATGCTCAAGCTCAACTGGAAGGTGGCATGATTTTCTATAAACCAGCGAAATGGTGACATGCCAATGGGGGGTTTTGTAAGCAGTCCTGTAAGCCCACATGTATCTGGCAATCTTGTAGACCAATCACCTCTGGGCTTGGAGACTACCTTCTCAAGAATCTGCTTGATTTCCCTATTTGACAATTCAACCTGGCCATTAGCTTGGGGGTGATATGGAGTAGTTACTCTATGATTGTGTACACCATACTTCTCCAAGAGCTTTGCAATTGTGCATTGTTAAAGTGAGATCCTCCATCACTATAACTACCCTTGGAATGCCAAACATGGGAAATATGACCTCTCTGAACAATTTGCACACTGATTTAGAATCAGCATGTACAGTGGGTACTGCCTCCACCCATTTGGACACATAATCCACAGCAACAAGTATGTGTTTATACCCTTTTGATGGTGGTAGAGGTCCTATATAATCAATTCCCCATACATCAAAGAGTTCTACTTCCAAATGTGTGCTGTGGCATTTCATGCCTTCTGGACATCTTTCCAACTCTTTGACATGCATGACAAGATCTTACATAATTATTGATGTCCTTGAACATGCTCGGCCAGTATAGTCCTGCTTGCAGCACTTTTGCTTGAGTTTTAGAAGGGCCAGCATGACCACCGTAAGGAGACGAATGGCAATGAAACATGACACTCTTCATTTCTTCTTCTGGAATACATCTCCTCTTATATGCCATCCGAGCAAAATTTGAACAGGTATGGCTCATCTCATAGTATTGTCGGCATCATGCAGGAATTCTCTTTTTCTGATAATTCAATCCCTCAGGTGTGATGTTGCAGACAAGATAAGTAACCCATATCAGATACCAAGGTGATTCTTATTCACCTGTGCCACCACATGTGACACAGGTGATTGAGACAGCTGCAATTACCTGTCCATGTGCCGGTCCTTTCCACCTGTGTGACTTTCATAAGTTGCTCTCCAGGCAGAAAATCGTCAATCTTGCTTTCTGTCATTTCTTGGTTAGATATCCTGGATAGATGATCTGCAACCAAGTTTTCCACTCCTTCTTATCCCTTATTCCACATCAAACTCTTGCAATAAAGTACCCAACGAATCAGCCTGGCTTGGCATCCTTTTTACTCAGCAGCAGAACTAATAGCTGCATGATCCGTGTAAACTATACATTTGTTTCCTACCAAATAAGCTCTGAACTTGTCCAAAAGCATACACTACAGCCAAAAGCTCCTTTCAGTGGTTGTGTATTTGTCTTGAGCATCATCAAGAGTCTTGCTGCATAATATATGACATGAAGTGATTTTCTTTTTCTGTCCAAGCACTGCTCCTATGCATAATCACTGGCATCACAAATAAGAATAAATAGCAGTCCCAATTGGTGGTGTGTACAATTGGAGCAGTAATAAGCTCTTTGAGCTTGCAAAAACTTCCATGCATCATCTCAAAGACAAAAGACACATCATTGTTCAGCAGATGGTCAATGTGCTTTGCAATTTTGAGAAGTCCTTATAAAGCGCCTATAGAACATGCATGTCTAGGAAACTCCTAATTCCCTTGACATTCACTGGAGGTGGCCACCGAGCTATTACTCAAACCTTGCCTTGTCTACCTCTTGCCTCTGCAGATACAAGATGGCCAAGAACTATTCCTTCTCTTGCCAGAAAATGACACTTCTCCCAGTTCAATACCAGGTTGTGCTCTTACATCGCTGCAAAACAGTCTCTAGATTCTTCAAGCAGTCCTCAAAATCATGCCATAAACTGTGAAGTCATCATGAAGACTTCCATGATTTCTCTATCAAGTCACGAAAATGACATCATACACCTCTGAAAAGTTCCTGGTGCATTGCAAAGACCAAAAGGGAGTCTTATATATGCAAATGTGCCATAGGCAGTGTGAAGGTGGTTTATCTGATCATTAGGATGTATAGGCATTTGCAGGAATCCTGAGTATCCATCCAAATAACAGAAATACTCATGGCAAGCCATCTTTCTAACATTGTCTATGAAAGAGAAGTGGAAGTGATCTTTCTAGTTGCCTTGTGAGTTTTCTGTATCAGTGCACATCCTCCACCCTGTGCCAGTCCTTGTCGGAATCAGCTCCGTTGCTCATTTTTAACTACTCGTCATCCTCCTTTGCTACATTTTGATGGCACAATACTGTATTGGCTCACCCATAATGCACACCTGTCTGATCCAATTGCGGTATATGATATCGAGCAGATAGTAGCTTCAGATATCCTTCTTCACCACTTCGTGCAGGTGTGGAGTCAGTCCTCCTTTGATGTCCTGGTTGGCCTACTACCATCTTCTGCTAATCGATGAGTGCAATTTATCTGAGCTATTCCAATCATGGCTTCATATGGAGTATCCTATCAAGGACTTCTATCTCCTTAGCACTTCCAACAAACATATTCACCTGAACATCTGTGAGAGAAGCAGTAGCAACTTACTGCGAATTGTTTCTCGTCATCCAAGAATGATATTCAGTGAGCTGGCAGTCGTTTCATCTCCAATATTTTTGAGGTTGTGCACTCATCTCACATCAGCAAGGTCTCCTTCATTCACTCAACTGTGCACTGACGTTGACTCTGCAGGAATCTCTCTGAGAGCGAGCAGTCCATACCTCATCTGTTTGAGCAAATCCGTGGCTTCCTGATACACATCTTCAATCACTTCTCAATAACATCAAGTACTTGAAGCATTGCTCTGCACCTGTGGTATATTGTGTCGGATGCTTCATATCAAAAACCACATCTCTCTCGCTACACGTGGAGAGATTTAAGCTTAGCAACTTCACATCAATGACAGCACCAGCAGTGCAAGAAATGTCGCCTAGGATGAC
>JAGXJF010005419.1:0-12364 GCA_019208055.1 Stipa capillata
TCTCAAGGCACTCCAGCCCCTCGGAAAGCGAAAGCCCCGCGACGTAGTAAATCCACCCAGATCGCCGACCCAGAAATGAGTTAGATAGTCAAGGATGTTGGATCTGGTTTAATCCCTCCGTGCCACTAGTTTTATGTGTGTTTTTATTGTTTTGATGCTGCCGTAGGAATTTACTCCCTGCCCTTCGGCCCTTGTAGCAGCTGTTTTGCATTTTCTGGTTGAATGTGTGCGGCGTGAGCTACACATCTGTCCTATGACGCGTGTGGCAGCCACACCTGTGTATGTTAATAAAGTTGTATGTCTTGCCTTTTTCCCCCTTATCTAGGGAATATTTGACCGTTCCCTTCTCTTGTGATCTACCCTGCTTGTCTCGCCCCAATACCTTCCTGTATTGACGGCAACCCTTACCCTTAATCAAGCTACCTTCTTTATTGCCCTCCGTTGTTCTCTCTTGTTGTTGGCCACCTGCCTATCCTTATTCAATTGCCTTGGTTCTTTTCCCAACGGCTACCGATCAAACATGGACGGTGTGTCCCAAACAAGGGCTGTACGCCACGCGTCCACTCCCGAAGCCCCAAACGGCTATATGATGTCCAGCCCTATCCCTGCCCTTCGCCCCGTGTCTCCCTCTTCCCTTGCCAGATTTTCTTTTGCCGAAGGAGCCCTTTCCCCTCAGTGCTCTTCCCTGTTCATCCTCTTCCTTTTCTGCAAGCATGGTGCCTCCAGGCATCCTCTTCCAAGAGACGACTGCAGAAGATCCCGCCGGATTCACCAGCGTCCTATGGGCTGTAGTTCGGCAAGTTCTCGGAGCAACATGAAGGCCAGAGTATGAAGTCTACCGAAGCCCGGTTCCCAGCACCATGCAAGAATTTTGGGCTGACGTTCATGTCTTCCCCGCCAGCACAGATCCAAGCGCGCCGTTCAGAGTCTACGGACGAGCTATGCCTACCCCAACCATGGCTATCCAGATGGCCGCGTGGGAGACCATCGCATTTCTTCGCCACCGTGCTCCTGGTATGAACCAGAGAGCTTTCTTTCTCTATCCCCGCCGTGCCCCCAGAATGGGCACAAGGTTTGTCAACCCACCGCCAGGCGAAGATGCCGCGGTAACTCACCTCTTCCATTATCTGGTCGCTCAGCACGACCTACTCAATCTAATGGTGGAGTTCTAGATCTTGACGCAACGGAGCTCCGCTCCTCTGCATCCACCGTCCGCCTCTAGCAGCTCTTCGGCAACATCCGCCTATGCTCCTGAGATAGGCGAGCCTCCTCTGCCAGAAGCGCCAATAGTTGAAGAAGGCATCCGCCGCCGCCGGCGTGATGCCACTTTCCCCCATAATCCAACCCATTCAGAGCATTGGAACCCTCAAGAGGAAATTGCTCCACCTCAAGCCCCTGGTCCCGAGTTAGGTCAAGCCGGCGTTGCACGTCGAGTGTGGATTGTCCAGCTCGGTTCATTCGGATGTTTGTGTGCTTGTGTTGCATTGATCTTTGCGATTGGGTTCGTCCTTGTGCCTCTCAACGCTCAGGCGACCCTGTTTGATGTTCTTGTAGACGTATGGCTGCGTGTCATGTTAGTCTTTTGATGTTTTGTTGGTGTTTTCAGTGGGTCTTCCGACCCCAGTAATGAAATCAATTGTTGATCATTTTGTTTGTGCAATATTTAAAAACCTGGGATTTCCCCCTCATCCCTGCTATTTTCCCTCTTTTCTACACCGAAAACGGAAGCAGAACCTGCACTGGAACGACGAAGGCCGTTCGCTGTAGAAGCCCATGCGGTCCTGTCTCTGACCTCTTTCCCCTAATCTATCCGAATCTCGAGGACGAGATTCCTTTTAAGGGGGGTAGATTTGTAACATCCCAGTTTTCCGAAACCCAAAATTTAGGGCTAACAAAAACTTTTCGTTAATAATGTCAGTTGAAGATGCACCTAATTAAAACTTTAATTCAAATCATGATGAGGCTAAATACCAAACACGAAAACCCTCGTTCTTAATTCTATCGATCTCCGCTTTGTCGAAATCCTGTCCAGCAAGGGATACAAGCCCTGCTCCATTCTTGGTCTCCACGCGGGACCATTCGTCCTTGCGTCCCCGCCACGACAGCCTGAGGCAGCTGCCACAGCCAACTTGCCCTACCGCGACAGCCCGTGGCAACCATTGCCGCTACCACGCTCTTGCCACGGCAGCTGCCGCTGACCATTCCCTCTGCCGCGGCAAGGCCGCTGCCGCCGCCGCTGCTATCCTTCTCTGCCGCAGCAAGCCGTTCCTGCTGCGACAAGTTTCTACCGTCGCAGTCGTGCCTCTGCCACGACAACTCCTTCCCTGCCGCGGCAATGCCACGCCGCCGTTCCTTTCCGCCGCGACAGCTGATTCCCACCGCGGCAAGTCCTTTCCCCTACCGCGGCAATACCGCGGCAACATTTTCTCCGCTGCGACAGCCCTTCTCTCTGCCATAAACCTACTTTCGGCATCCCTCCCCCTCTAACTAACCAGTGCCACCTAAACCCACATCCGCCGCAAAGTGCCCTCGCAGTACTTCTGCGAAATCGGAGCATATACCCATCCCGGATCTCTTCCGAATGACCTGAGATTTTACCACCAACTTCACCATGCCCTATCGTGAGTATGTGCAAAAATATACTACTTTTGCATATACGTCTGTACGCGAAACCCTAATTCCTTTCTCCCTAATTCGATGAAAGGGCAGCACCCTAACGCATTACACACACCATATACGCCACCGTATCGACGGTACCTCACCACCAACTCGTCCTAAGCCAACACAAAGGCTTCATCTCGAGTTCCATGTCCCTGCCCCACCTTGCCACGCTCCGAAACCCTGGATCCGAGCTCCCAATTCATTCCCTTCCTATTTAAACCTAATTCCTCTTAAAACCCTAACGCATCGTCAGCTTTGTCTCAATCCTTTGTATATATGCTTAAAGTCCCCAGTGTATATGGGCACATACACCTTGAAGCCCCGGCATATCGCTGCATATATTCCTTTGATTTCCGCCACCTTTTCTCTCTCCTGGGACATATATACGCATATACATCTCCGTTACACTTTAATGTGTAATATGGGATCCACCCTGTCCCATGGACAATAGGGCCATCCGCGCCAATCCCTGTCTAATTTTCGCACCTATATTTTACTGCTCAAATGTGCTGCTACAACTGCACAGTACCGTCCCTCTTCTTCCATTATTTATACACCATGTCTTTTCTCCTGCTCATAATGTTACTATTTAGCCAACACACCACCTGCACCAACTTGGGGTGAAATAAATACTAACAGTCCAACACATGAGCAATACCACCTCACTGCCACGCAGGGACCTGCAGTGTTTTCGTGTCAACGCAACAATTCGATGCCCAGCCTCTCACTGACTTCCCCGTGCGTCTACAGCATTAGTCAAGTCAGCACTTACTTCTCCCTACTCATCCACACTGCCCTCACATTTCTAATCGACATTTAGCCCACTGACATCCCTTGTCACATCTTTCTCTCCGGCCAAATACCTGCCACCGAGCTGTCTCATTCTCATTTATGATTCCCAGAGCTCTTTAACAGCAGCAGCCACTAGTCCACGAGCTCCCCACTGCTTCACTCCTCCACTGCTCTTCATGCATGCATGGAGCTAACAACAGGAAATGGTGCCAGCTACTGTACAGAACAGCATCACTCACCTGCCTCTCCTCCCATTAACTCTACTCCACGTTCACCTAGACGGTCAAAGCTTCCCCAAAAATATCTGAGCTCACCCCTACTTTCTTCTTCACTCCCGTGCACTTCCCCTAGTCTTCACTAGCAAGCCTGAGCTCCTTGAGCTGCCCATCCCTCTCTGAACTAGCAACCAAGCTCCATTCCTGAGCTCCATCTTCTTTCCCCCTAGATTTTTCTTCACCTCTCCAATCACAGCAAGCCGAGCTGCTCAAATCCAAGCAAACCGAGTTAGCCATCTATCTTCCTCAAGCTTCGGCCACCCTTCTTCTTGCTTCCATTTACTTCTCCCCGAGCCGTGCTCCTCTTACCCTTCGGCAAGCCGGCGACCCCGACGCCGCTCTTCCTATCCTTCAGCTGCGGCAGGAGCCCAGCACCCCGTCGGCCGTCGGCGAGTCCCCACCGCCGCCTGCCTAGATCCAACCCCGCCGCGGCTCCATCCTCAGTCGCCGTCGACCAACGGCGCCTCACCGCCGTGGGGCTCGCTTCCGGAAGCCACTCCTCCAGCACCAGTCCGGCCGCCCCCCTTGCGCCGTTCGCCGTGGACCGGCCTTCCCGAGGCCGCCTCGGCCCAGTGCCCCGTCGCGTTTTCCCCGCAGTGGCTCGAGCTCCCCGACGCCATCAACGGAACCGCCGCCGTGCCCTGGCCTCTCCCCGGCTTCTCTCCCCGGTCACCTCCACGGGCGCTTCTCCCCCTCAATCCCGTCGGATTTCCCCACTCCGCCGCACCCCTTGCTCCGACGAGCTTCCAGATCTGCGCCATGGCTCGCCGCCGGTAGGTCCGCCTCTCTCCCCTCGCTACCGACGCTACCTGGCGCGCCGCCCCCACCGTCGGCCAATCCCCAGTGGCAGCACCACCCCAGATTGGAGCCCCTCACCGCCGACGCTCCGATGGTCAGCCCCGCCGTGTTCTCCCGTGGCGGCCGCCCCGGACGCCTCGCCACCACTGCTGCTCGCTGAAGTAACCGCGCCGCCTTCCTTTTTGTTTCCCTGCCCCAAGCCCTCGCTGCTGCGGCAGTTTGCGGTACTGCCACTGCCTCTTTTCATTGCCGCGGCAGCAACCGCACCCCTCCTCCCAACCGCGGCAGCGCCACAAAGGTTATTTCCCCACCGCAGCAGCCCTCCTCTCCCGTGGCAGCTAATCAAGCTGATTCAATGAACTGTTGCACCCCAAGCCAGTGGGGTGAGTTGACCCCGAGCACTGACCAGGTTAATGAGCACATTTAATTGGTCCGAAAGCCGGTCCCCGTGTTTGATCATTGCATGCATAACAACCCTAACCACTGCCCGTGAGATGATTACACATTTAAGCTATCCAAAACCATTTTTATATATACCCCTCCTAGAGTGTTTAAAATTGAGAATCAAATATGTTTTTAAATCCATGTATGCCTTCGCAGAGAGGATCCAAAGGAAGTAGTCCCCCTTTTTGGTCACTTTCAATTTCCACAACCGTATGTCCATACCACTACCCTAACACTTAAAGTTATCCGAAAATCAAGTGTGAACATGACCCCGACATCATATGAATCCTCTTCAAGTTAAATCTGAACTAATTGATTCTTTTTCTAATAACCTAACCTAAATAAAATATAACATATTGAGACCAGTATTTTATTAAGGGCTTAGATGTTTTAACACAATAGGATTAATGTAAAGACGTGCAACCTGGTATTCGTCATGGTAGACAACTAGTGATGTATTTATCAGGACCATTACAGCCAAGACCCTGTTAGCAAAAAACCATGAGAAAAGACTAGGAAACCCTAACGAAGCAAACCATACACGCTTAGTATTCTACCAATTGAAAATACCCGATTAGGTCCTCAAACCCTAAAGCGGCAGGAGCCCTAAAATCAGTACCTTTTGTTGGGTTGACCTAAAAGCACTCTAACTCTCTAAAGCCTCTCAAAGTCAAATGGGTAATCAAACGTATCATGATTTCATGTATTGATTCTTCTGGTTTTACATTTTATGCAATTGGTTCTTACGTCGTCCCGACGATTTATACGACGTCTTTCCGACGTGTAGTTTTGGCGATACGACGAATCGTGCGAAGGAATCGGGGAAGCTGCCGAATCGAATTCAAGATTGAGACCCGGCCAATATTGCCAGGCAAGCTATTTCCCACTTCGACCATGTCGAATCCTATATTTGCAAAGTATATTTACTTTGATTATGAAACATGCATGCTATGTTTTATCAACGATATTTTATGTAGTTAGCTATACCCGATAGAGGCATTTGAGCTAGGGTTGGCTATCCGATTCCTTGTAACCCTAATTGATTTGTCGATTGGTTTTCCGATCGACAAAAGTCTAAGGTTATATGCAGTAGCCATTGCTTAGCCCTGCTATAGTTAAAACTAAAATTTTACTCAAACCTCCGGGTATGGGAAATCAAAACCCGTGGATAACGTATGTTATCCGTGGTGACTTTCAAAAGAAATGTTGCCAAGATTCAAAATAAAGTTGGAGATGATTTTGATTCGGGTAGGAAGTAAGGTGGTTTGAAGGAAGACGAAGTAGCCGAAGGCTATTCGGTGATGGGTGATGAACTGGAGTCCTACTCGAATCAGTTAAGGACCGAACCTAAGTGCCACTGAATCAGTTCCCCCACCGTACGTCCACATGTCCTTTATGGGAAGGACTTGACTCGGTAACCCGCCTAATACTAGGGTTCGGACCCGTGGGAAGTAAGAAGTATGTGCTAGGTAGGACGTTAGGCCCCTAGAGAATTCTCACGACGCTATTTGAGTCAAGATTCTTAGATAGTGAGGCCCAAGGCGTGGGTGAGGATTCGACACAAAGATGAGCGTTTCTCCGAATTGTGGTGTCAGGTTTTCTGGACACAATCAGAGTTAGGGTAAGTCTCATTTAGCGGGTTCGACTCTAGTATGAAAGCAGGCGAAAGGTCTCGTTGTAATAATCCTGGCAGTATACGTTGCAAAGTACTCCCAGGGTGACTTACATCTTGTGGGTAAAGCCATACCATCTCTGCAGAGGGTTAAAATCTATTCGAATAGCCGCGTCCTTGGTCATGGACATGAACTGATAAGGCCACACACTGGTTAGACTGAGCTTTGGTTGTGAAAGCTAGAAAATGGGATTAAGGACGTGGGCATGATGCGTCCACAGTGGGCAATTTAGGCCATGTGTCGGTGGTAAGGAAATTGCCGAAGTAATCCGCCGTGTTGCCGGGAGGGATCGGAATACGATTTAGTGTTGGAAGACCTAGTTATTGGATAGGTGGAAGCTACCGTCGATGGGTGGAGCCATGGATGGGAAGTGGAAGCTGACGGTAATAGGTTATGAGCTGATTAGCGGTGTTTACCGCATGAGATGAGATGTGATGAGATGGTTTTTCTTAAAGCACTTTAGTTTTCGAAATGCTTTTACAATCTACTTATGTGTATTTAAAATAAGAACTTACATTTCTGCACAATTTACAACTTAGGTTAGAGCTATTCCTTGATCTATTCCCTGCATGAAATATCGCCATATATTTCCTCCTGTGGGAATAGCTTGCGAGTACATTCAATGTACTCACCTGGCTTGTTGATTTGGCCAGACGAAGGAGACATCAATTTCCGAGGATACGAGTTTGAACGCAAAAACTAGGGCGTAACCCCCAGTCAGTTGCCTGTCGGGTATGGCATACTGATGGGCCACCTCTCTGCTGGATTTCCGCTGCAAGTTTATAGCCATTGGGCTACAGGTATCAGATTATCAACCTTAACGGTCTATTAAATTGTTTACGCATGTATGACAATGATATACAAGTTAACTCGTGTGTATCGGCTACTGATCCAGGGACCGATTACAGTAATCACGAGGGAGTATCCGGCTTAAAAACCGGGTGCGCCACACTTTTCTTCTTCCTTTTCTTTTCTCCCTTCTTTCCTTCTTCCTTTTCTTCTTCCTTTTCTTTTCTCCCTTCTCCTCTTCCTTTCGGCCTGAGCAGACTCCCCAGACTAATGGGCTGTGGCCCATCTGGGCATGCCCTAAGTCGGTTGGGGTGGGGGTCATATGCACCCCACCGCCACCGACACCCCACCCCCTCGCCTCCCTCACACCGCCACTCCGCCTCCTTCTCCCACTGCCTGCCGCCGCTCCCGTCTTTGCCTCCCCTCAGCCGCTCCCGCCGCTTCGCCTCCCCCGCACGTGTCGCTCTGCCTCCCCCACTCGTGCCGCTCTCGCTCGTGCCGCTTCGCCTCCCCCGCTCGATGCGCCGCCGCTCTGCCGCCTTCGGCCCGAGCGTGCACCGCCCTTTGCCGCTTCGCCTCGCCCGCACCCGCCGCTCCACCTCATGTTCCACACGCCCAACCGCCTCTGCCTCACCTCCCACGCGCCAACCGCCGTCGCCGCCTTGCCTCCCACGCGCCCAACCATCGCCGCCTCACCTCCCACGCGTCGTCGCGGCCCCTCGCCTCCCGCGAGGATACATGCTCACGACGTGTGAGTGCCTCTTACTTTTACCCGCAGTTTATTTATGTTGACCTTAGCTTTTACTGAACCTCATATGCTCCCATGTTGCAAGCTCCACGCTGCAGGCCGGAGAGCTGTGCGCTCACGAGTTGTTGGGCCGCTTCACCCTTGTGGAGGCCAAGGAAGCGAACCGATTGATCAAGAGGGCCCGGCGCAATCAAGTTTGCAAGGACTTCAGGTGAGAGGTGCCTGCCCGGCCATTTCCTGTGGTTGGTAGGGCCCTTACTGCGAGCAAGCGGAGCCGGTCACCTTCTCTGTCCTCGCCAGAGCGGACGATTAGAGCGCATGGAGCTTCTGGGGGTGTTTCTTCTAGCCCAACCCCGGAGATGCCGTGGCGTCGCCCCGGGGCTGGGAAGGGCCCGATGTCAGTGTCATTTATGCGGGATGTCAAGTCGCGCTCACGGGACTACGAGGACGACGTCGAGGTGTCCGCTGAGTCGGACCTGCTAGCGCAGTGCGAACTTGGACCGACGGGGTTGCGTGACTTGTTGTCGTCTTCGAGTGAGTTTGACCTACGGGTTATTGGGGGCGACGAGGCCGCTTCCCGCTCTCCTATGACAGCTCACGCGGCGAGCCCTAAGGTAGTGGCTCTGTTGTCTCCTGGGAGCCACCCAGCACCAACTCCAGTGGCGTTTGTCGATGACGGTGTTGAGGAGGGTAAGGCCGGTGGGCCGCACCCTTTCTCAGTTGCGGGCCGATTGCTTTTGGCTCACTTCGTTGACCCTGAGACTGAGGCGGGCTTTTACCAAGACGCTGCCGCGCAGCTTTCTATGGCTGACCTTGATACGACGTTCGAGGGTTTGTCCTTGCGATAGATCCGTGCCGCCTCTAAGCCTGCCATGCTCAAGGTACGGTTAGTGTCTTACTTATATGAGGTTTTGTGACGTGATTCCCGTGGTTGTGCCTTTACTATGTCTTTTTCTCATAGGCTTTCTTTGCAGCAAAGCAAGCGTGGGAGATGCGTGATGATCTGGCTGAGTCCTAGCAGGCTCGCCTCCGTGAGGGGAAGAAAAAGGTTTCGGAGGCCCAGGCAGAGGCCGCCTTGGCCAAGGAGAGGTTGGGTCAGCATGAGGAGGTGATCTCTCAGCTTCGCGCTACCCTCCATGCTACACAGACTCGGCAGGCGGAGCTAGCCACCCTAGCGGACGCGGTGTGTGCGGCTGCTCGTGAGCTCGGAGGGGTGCTCGGCGTTGAGCTCGACCTTCACACTGGTGCTGATAAGGACAAGGTTGCGGGCCAGCTCCAGTGGACGGCGGCAGTTTGTACTGCCGTGCATGAGGCGGTGCCAGACCACGGGTAGGACTGTGCTCAGGCCTCTCTTGAGTTGTCTCTTGCTTGCCTTCGTTTGGCTGGTTGCGACCCCGTGGGCAGGCTTCGGACAGAGGGCTACGAAATACCGAGCCAGGCCGACATCCAGCGGGCCCAGGCTCCCTTGAGGTCTGATGCAGAGGCCTTCCTTTCGGGCGTGTGGAAGAAGCATAGTGAGAAGTACCTTCGCGGGATACGGACGGCCCATCTTGACGGAGGGTCTTCTACTACAAGCGTTTGACAGACCTTCTGGTGGATCCAACCCGCCTTTTCAGGTGTGAGACTTGTTACTTCTTCCTGGGCCTTTTGCTTATGTCGACGCCCCAGGATGTCTTATTTCGCTTCTAGGTGTACTTTCATATCGTAGTTTTAGATGACATCTTTAGCATGACATAGCCCACGGGCTGGGCCGTCGTGGCGTTGACATGAGCCCCTAGCCCTTTAGGTGTTTTGGGAGCTTCTTTTGTTAGGTTTAATGGGACCAGAGCTTTCTTTTGGTAGGTTTAATGGGACCAGAGCTTTCTTTTGTAGCCCTCATGTAATCCTGTCAGTTAATGAAAAGTCAGAAAATTGGTGTAGCCGTGCTTTGCTTCTCGTGATTATTTCTTCTTTCTTGCATGGTTTACAGGCTGTTGCTTCGAGGCGAAAGGTTGTGGTTAGGCGGCATGGTACCCAGCCCCTAGCACAAGTGTCGTACAAGCATTGCTCGTTTGGAGGTTTGACGAAGGCCGAACGGCACGAAGACAACCTATGTTTTTTGACGAGCGAGGAGATTGCATCGCTTGTCAGGAGAGGTGTATAGCGCCTTGTGTGGATTTTTTATGTTGTTATCAGTGTGTTGATTGTATATTGTACCTGGATTCGTTGTGACGAGTACCTACCCCCCAACAACAAAAACTTGCGTCCAAGACGTTATCGAGGGCGAGCATATTGTCCTGAGAGAGTGGCCCAAAACTCGCGCGGTATGATCCCCATTCCGGGCAAAGTGGATATGTCTAGACATAGCTACGGAGGTTCACTCGCGTGGTCGTGGAGAGACATTTACGCCGCGGATGAGAAAGTTGTCCTGACACGGTGACGGAGACATTACTCACGTGGCGATGAGGGGATGCTCTACGCCGCGATAGAGCGTGCTCGACGCCACCGGTGAGAAAGTGGTCCCGACACGGCGACAGAGATGTTGCTCACGTGGCGGTGAGGGGATGCTCTACGCCGTGGTGGAGCGTGCTCAACGCCGCGGATGAGAAAGTTGTCCCGACACGGCGATGGACACGTTGCTCACGTGGCGGTGACGGGATGCTCTACGCCGTGGTGGAGCGTGCTCGACGCCGCGGGTGAGAAAGTGGTCCCGACACGGCGACGGAGATGTTGCTCACGTGGCGGTGAGGGGATGCTCTATGCCACGGTAGAACGTGATGCTCTACACCGTGGGTGAGAAAGTTGTCCCGACACGGCGACGGAGACGTTGCTTGCGTGGCGGTGAGGGGATGCTCTACGCCGCGGTGGAGCGTGCTCGACGCCGTGGGTGAGAAAGTTGCCTCGACACGGCAACGGAGACATTACTACGTGGCGGTGAGGGGATGCTCTACGCCACGGTGGAGCGTGCTCGATGCCACGGGTGAGAAAGTCGTCCTGACATGGCGACGGAGACGTTGCTCACGTGGCGGTGAGGGGATGCTCTACGCCACGGTGGAGTGTGCTCCACGCCGCGAGTGAGAAAGTTGTCCCGACACGGCGATGGAGACGTTGCTCACATGGCGGTGAGGGGATGCTCTACGCCGCGGTGGAGCGTGCTCGACACCGCAGGTGAGAAAGTGGTCCTGACACTGCGACGGAGACATTGCTCACGTGGCAGTGAGGGGATGCTCTGCGCTGCGGTAGAGCGCGATGCTCTACGCCGCGGGTGAGAAAGTTGTCCCGACATGATGACGGAGACATTGCTCACGTGGCGGTGAGTGGATGCTCTACGCCGCGGTGGAGCGTGCTCGACGCCACGGGTGAGAAAATTGTCCTGACACGGCGACGAATATATTGCTCACGTGGCGGTGAGGGGATGCTCTACACCGCGGTGGAGCATGCTCGACGCAACGGTGGAGCGTGACCTTGCTTCCTCACAAGGAGGAATAATTGTTATCTCACCGTAGGGCGAGCTGCTATTCTTTGTTTATGCAGACAACACTGTGGCTCGCCGGCCCGTTACATGGTTGTGACAGTGGCAGTGGCAACAGCCTAGGGTGATGCCCTTTACAAAAGATGGTACTAACCAGTGCAGCAGCTTGCTAATAAAACTAGAAATGAGATACACAAGGAGGGCAAGGGGAAAGGTGCAGGGGCTGACTTGGCGTCCCATGATGATGCCTCCGCACGCGAGCTAGACGTAGTACTTGCGGAGGTTGTTGGCATTTCAGCTATGCTTCAACTATGTTCCGTCGAGGGTTTTTAAACAGAATGACGATGGGCGCGTGACGCAGACAACCTCGTATGGTCCCTCCCACTTTGAGCTTAGCTTGCCATCAGCCTCGGGGTTGGCCTTCTTTTTAAGCACAAGGTCACCCACATGGATGGGCCGCAGGCGAACGGTCTTGTTGTAAGCCTTCGCCATCGAGGCTTGATATCACTCAATGTTGAACGCGACTTCTTGCCTTACAGTGTCAAGGCCATCTAGCGATGCTTGATGGGCTTCATCGTTAGACGGTGATGTAGTGTGGAGTAACCCTAGCCGGACTTCCTCGGGGTTACCGCTTCTTCCCCAAACAGGAACTTGAAGGGGGTGAAGCCGGTTGCACGGTTTGCCGTCGAACGGGTGGACCATAGCACGCTAGGGAGCTCATCTGCCCAGCCTC
>JAGXJF010005420.1:0-81749 GCA_019208055.1 Stipa capillata
CCGTCCGTCTTGGTGCGTACGGCGCAGGTACCGTGCCACCGGGCTGACGAGTCCTTCGGTCCTTGGCGACTTCGCTTTCCCTTAACCATATGCAATTCCGGGTCCGTGACAGCTGGACTCTACGCTCTCTAATCGGTAGATTCTACATTCTCTGATCTCCAGACTTATTAGCTCCATCTTCATCCTCCTGTACTCTTTTCTTTCACGCAAGATCATCAAATATATTCAGCAGGAGTAGGGTATTATCTCCATCCTTGGAGAGCCTGAACCTGGGTAAAGTTTTTGTGTGCACCGCCTGGATCTTCCATACATGCATCCCCAACAATCCTACTACAAATGGATATTGCCGCGAATTCCCCGCGACACCCGCTGTTCTTGTGTGCTGGTCCACACATTACCGCGGTGTCGCTGATCCGGTACGCGTGGATACCCCGGAGACGTCGTATACTTCGGCGTTCGATCGGGCGAACTATTCGCGAGGAGATCGCTCTCGCGGCTGGGAGGTATAACCTAGCTGCGGGAGTCTGCGGACTTCATCGACATCGGTCAACTTCTCCACTGCATTGACGTGATCGTCGAAGGTATGATCTCGTTGCCTGCACCTCGATAGTGATCTTGGGGTGGATTGTGCGCGGTAAATTTTTGTTTTGCGTAGCACGTTCCCCAACACTTCCTCTTAACACCAGGCGGGTCAATACCAGGTAGAGCACAGAGTTCTTTCGGCTCGTCGTCCGCTGCTACTGTAATTGCCGCGGCTTTCTTCCTTTGCTGAGTTAACTCTGTTTTCGTGAATTCGTCTAGCTTAGACCCACAATTTGTAGAACTTCTTTTGCTGATTTTGCTTGCATAGCCTCTTGAAGAGATTCATAAGACGCTTATTTCTGAACTGCCGTTAGAAATTTGCCCCGAGATGGCGAATGCACCAGCGGCTTTGCATATCAGCCCAGGGTTCAAGCTCATTCGGTGTGGGGTTTGTAAGAGTCTTCACAGACTTCAATATACCTGGATGCCTATCATGGAGCACGCACACGTTCGGTCGATTTTTGACGACACCTCGCTTCAGTCTTCTGAAGAACCATAGCCAGCTCGCGTAGTTCTCGCCTTCAACAAATGCGAAAGCCAGTGGAAGAATTTGGTTGTTACCATCTACTCCAATAGCGGTAAGGATTTGCCCCCTATACTTGCCCGTCAAGAATGTACCATCAACACACAGCAAAGGTCGACAATGGTTAAATGCTTGAATGCAAGATCCGAAGGAGAAAAAAGCACGGTTCATCTCTTTATATCCTGGTGACTCGGATGACAAAGTATACTTGATGTCGACATACGTGTCCGGGTTCCTGCCTTGTAGTGTCCACAGCAGGTAGGGAAGGTTGTGATATGATCTCTGAAATTCCCAAATCGCATCTCCATTGCTTTCTGTTTAGCACGCCATGCCTTCCCGTAGCTGATTGAGAACTGGTACTTGTTCTTTATTGCTACTTGAATATGTTTCGCTTCCATATCTTTCTTCTCCACTATCTCGGCGAACATCAATCTTGCAATTAGACTTGAAGTCATGTTACGATGCTCTGCGAGGACGTTGGATCGAAACACAGTTATGAGGCACTACTCTAGTAACAATCCAAGTCACTTCGTACTTCGGGACGTGAGCATGCACAGAGCAAGGACAACCATTACTGCTGCACTTTGCGGTGTACTGGGTCGGGGTAGACACTTGAACATGAAATGTTCGTTGCGTGGACATACCCCATAGAGCAACCGCATCTTTCAATTCGAGCTTGTTGCGATACATGGTGCCATGTTTTATCTCATTGCTTCTGAACTCCCACGATGACTCATGCCCATCTGTCACACGCATACCACCCTAATAGTTCTTGGTCCCACCCGCTCGGAATTTGATGATCAGAAGGCTCCTCGTCCTCAGCACTGTCTTCATCATCATCCTCCTCGTCGTCATCTTGCGCAATGCCCGCTAGATCTTCCTGCTCCATAGCCTCCACCAACTCTTCGAATTCCTCAGCTTCGTCCGCCCGCCCAGTAGGACAATGGTTACGTCTCATTCCTCCAGGAATCACTGCTTCAGAATGATCTCCGGCTCCGTACTGTGTTTCCCCTTGCGCTGATGCACTTATGTGATTTTCTTCATACGCTGTACCAATATACCCGGTTGGATCTTTCGCAACAGCTTGCACCAAAGCAACAGGCTCATCCTTACGACCGCTGCAGACCCTAAGCCAAGAAGTCCACTCCTTCGTTCTTTCAACGGACATCAGATCCCAGCGCGGGGAACTTAAGGACATTGTGAACACAGCTTGAATGCTGACGCTATACATGTCTGTATCAAGACTAAAGCTACGGGTGAACCAGTCTTTAGCTTCTCTAATGTTCATCGACTCTGGATTTTGCAGAGGCAATACAGTGTAACTGAATGCACTAAGATCAACTCCATTCGAGTTCGTCCTCACTTCTCCAGGACCATAGAAAATCTTGAATCTCACTATATCAGACATTCCTGTCATCCGCAACATCATTTCGTAAAATTAACCTATGTTCATAACGCAGGAGACTCGTAATATATAGCTAGATATGTTGGACTGATCTATAATAACAAATTTAGGTTTACGACTTTTTCTTAACTACGTAGTCTACTTCTTTTATTCAAAAATCGTACTCCACTTCTATTTCTTCCATATTTTGCTAGTTCTGTATAACTATTTCCTAGTATCGTCAACTGTATGATCAAATCGTGACATACGAGATCATAGACGAAATTCAATTTCTAAAACGCCACAAGTATATTATTCTAAAACGACTCAGGTACATAATATACCTAAGATATTATCTTAATTTCTACCCCAAATCTACCATGCTAATACTAAGTTACACAACATAAAATTTTGTAATTAATAAACTAATTCTACAAATTTTATCGAAATTAGGGTATACCTGACTGACGAAAAAATCCGCAGCGCCTCCTCTTTTCTTCTTCTCTTCTCCTCTTCTTCCTCCTTCTTCTCCTCTTCTTCTTCCTCCCTCCTTTTCTTCTTCTCTTCTCTTCCTTCCTCTTCTCTTCTTCTCCTCCTTTTTCTCTTCTCTCCTATCTCTCTCCCACGCCGCGCCGCCGCCCCACGGCCTCGCCGCCGGCCGCCGCGCTGGCCTCGCCAGCGGCCTCCCCGCTCGGCCCGGCGTGCCCCCTGCTGCCTCCCTCACCGACCCCGCCGCCTCCCTCCCTGCTCGGCCCGGCGCGTGTGCGTGTGCGGGTGCGCGTGTGAGCGGGGCGACCGAGTCGGGCCGGTAAATGCCGACTTGGCCCAAGTCGGCGAACGGTTTGCCGATTTGAGCCAAGTCGGCGTACGGTGTGCCGACTTGAAGCATGTCGGCAAACGGTGTGCCGACTTGCCTCCGAAGTCGGCGTACGCTGTGCCGACTTTCCATTTTCGCGCCCGGGCTGCTGACTTGCGCGGTAATCATCGGATGGTTTGCCGATTTGCTCCTATTCGGCTTTTGGTTTGCCGACCAGAGCACACTTTTGAAATTATTCAAATTCGTGTTATACTTCTGCGATTTACAGGAAAAAAAATAATATTTAAAAAAAACTCGCCGGTTTGTCATGTGCCATATTGTTCTGAAGTTGACATCTCTTACTCCTTTTGTATGTTACTATATATCATCTATACAATGTTTTTCTTTGGTCTTCTATTTTTGATGGAGAAAAACATTTATAAATGCGTACCAAAAGGAACACACACACGGGGATCAGCAGCAACAAGAAGGCTGCAAAGGTTGCACTTTGACACCTGAGAAAGTTCAGCACAATCTACAATGCTGAGGTTACTTTGGTATCAGGTGAAATAATTTTGTACTAATTAAGCAAGCAGAATATCTTTGTTTGGGTGGTCTATTGCCTTATCTTTTAGGCCTTGAGCTGATGAGGTATCCAACAATGATCTTTACCTTGACGGGACAGCCAACAAGTGCTACTGCTTTACTAAATGTGGATTATGATCTATGTCACGGGGAAACTGTGATGTTGTCCAAGAAAATGGTGAGATCAGAGTCCATACGCCCACTATATAGTTATGCTTTCACGATGTGCCATCAAGCCTAACACGGTGCCCTCAAGTTTGATTAAGGATCAGATGTTCTCCCTTAAAAGTTTTCCACAATCTTGGAGTCACCTTATTCACTAACAAAACAACATAAGGTAATGGCACAAACTTTTTAGTTGTAGTACATCGTTTTATACGGTGATATATCCGGTAGATTCTGCGTTCATTGTCCATTGAGATGTGGGACTCGATCATTAGGTGATATAATTTTTAATGTTATTAAATTACATGAACCAATCAACTTATTTAAACACCATTCCTTATATCTAGACTTCTCTAGATCATAGATGTATGACTGATTTAGACCATAAATATTTTGTAAACATTGCCTTGGCCTAGTTTTCTTCATATTGGATTGCATGCTCTAACTAATTCATCCAAAAATTCAAACAGATGAAGAAAGGTAGATAATATATTTCAACGGAGGCTATGCAACTTGATCATCCGATAGACTTTGACGGTATTCGGGATGGTGGGAGCATGCATCTAGCTGCACTCCCGGAGAGAGAAAGAAAGAGTTCAACAACGCAGCCACTTATACCACGAAGGAAAGAAAGCAGAAGACATCGCCGGAGTGACGAGAGAGCCTACTGAGCTCTGGAGGGTGGTGCCCGCTTTCGGGTTTCATTGGGACCCGTTATACATAAACTCTATCTCTTTTAATTGAACTCGACAGAGCTCCCGCTTCTTTCTGCAAAAAGGAAAAGAAAAGAAAAAACTGTTTAGAAGAAAGTGAGCAGGAAGTGGTAGGAACGGATCATACATATTCTTCTGGTTTACACATAAGAGATAGGGTTTAGGAGCTGTCGCTGCCTGCATACCAGGATCGAGCACACAAAGTTAAACACAATCAGACTGCTTATGTTTTGCTACGTAACTCTTGCAAAATTCCTACGTGCCAAACAAGCTTTAAGCGCATGGATGAACTTTTTCCACGTACTCTACTTGCTTAAACTATATGTCCAGACCTGCAATCCACTTGATAAACTTAAAAGCATTTGCTTGTGTGAAAGCTTGCAGCCAGCAGAAGTCCTATGGCGTTGAATGTTCTACTGATTTGCTATACTATATATGATAATGAAAATCTAGACCCTCCTTCTACACAGTTTTGATTTGTGCATAAACCAGCTTAAGCTTAACTATCTCTAGAAGCTCCGGTGTGGGAAAGCTCTAAAAACTCTTTTCCTGTTCTAAACAATTTTTGAAATTTGAGCTTATGGTCTAAGATGAATGGTGAAAAGTCTATAATACCTCTGGACTTATTGTTTGCTGTTTGAACGTTAATTCGTGTCAAATTCATGTGTTCGTGTTAAATTTATCTCTCGTATAGTTTCATTTTTCTTTTTTTTATGTAAATGGTAGGCTCCTGTACGTGCAAAATATGTTTCATTAATTAAAATCTATCAGTGGCACCAATTTGCCTATCATGTATATATCCATGCACTTGTTGCATGCACACCACAAATTGATATCTTTTGTTATTTGATATACCAGCAATGTATGATACATCATCGGCTGCCAAGTGTATGACAATATATGATATGCACGCGTTATATATATACAGTACAGTCAAACTACTCCTTGTAGCGAGCAGCAACAGGTTCACAAACAACGACAAGCATCACATCTATCACAAACATCACATTTTTAACAAGCAACATAATGCATCAGCTCTACCACGTATAATGACTTGAGGAGGAGTAGGGGCTGGCCTCAAAGCCTAAGAGCCATACGTCGCTTGTCTTTGAGGTGGACTAGGAGCAAAACATGGATGGAGTGAAGGTAAAGGCAATCTGGAAATAATGCCCCTCATTGTTGCGAATATTGTAATTGTAGGCATTAGGTCACCATGCGACGTCGCTTCTGCCTCACACCATGTCGGAACTGAGGAGAAAGATAGGAAGGCCGAAGGAATATTCTCGGCGCCTCAGAGCATGAGTGTCGCTAAGAGCACTACGTTGAGTTTGGATGAGTGTTGGCGCAATTTGATGTTTTTGCTGTCGGGGCTGGTGAGGAAAGAGATCTTTGGACATAGTGCCTCATACTTGGATAATCATACCAAGGATAACATCAATGCCCACTGACCAAGGGGTGATCATGATTGTCGAAAGCTTTACTCCATCAATCTATATGTTAGCATGCCCGCATTCGAGTTTGGTCCTCTTTTTTGAGCTAGGTGATCAAATTATGAGAAGAGTGCATAGATTGGGATGGGAGGTAGGATGCCCAGGAAGTTCGCTTGAGGCGAAGGACTGAGACAGGGGCGAGAAGGAAGCGGAAGAATTAGGATAGCTTCCATGGAAACTCCGACCATTATCCTAAAATTGGATTATCACCGGTATGTGTACTTCTCATATATGTGAGCCTAGAGTACTAACATTTTGAAGGAGTGAGACACATAGGAAGATTTGGATAGTGATGGAAGTCGAAAAGAAAGATGCTCTTAAGCATTTTGCACGCCCTCAAAGAAAGACAGCAAGACGATATGGAGATGAATTGGGCATTTGATTTTTGAACCTGTATGGGCAGCAAACATATAGGAACAAAATCACATTATTGTAGTCACATTTTCACAAGAAAATGGACACAAAATGGGGCATGGAAACTAGCAGAAGACATATTGCAAGCATACCAGGTTGTTAATGTACTATAGAATGTTACAGCTTCCCAAGGTGAGATGAACATTGAGGTATGAACCAAAAGGTTGTGGCTAGAAATAGCACTTGAGTACACCATTGCTAGGCCATTACATGAGGGAATTGGTTCAGCTCACGCCCTCAGTTACAGTCATTAACCAATAGATCCTTGGGTGGCAAACATCTCTAATTGAGCAATAGTACCCTATAGGGTAATTGCTCAAAGTAGATGTAGAGTCCTAGAGTTGAAAGCTTGGAAACATGGAATGAGGCGCTTCCATTTGGAAATTTTGTAGCATCAATCGAGAGTTTCTTAAATGGAGGTTTGCCCCAGAGTCATCCTACATCAAGCGGAAACTCTGTAAGTACACCCGAAAGGTTGGCATGGTGCCGGTTGACTGCCCTGGAGGTCAATGAAGTCACCAAGAAGATAATGAAGTCACAAAAAAAGGTCGAGGACAAGACAATCCGAGATAGGGCAAGGGCAGGGACTTGGAGCACAACAAGGAAATGCTTCGGCTTAAGATCCATATGGAAGCAATGGCAGCACACTCCAAAACACTAGCAGGGAATCTTAACCATGCACAGATAGAAAGGAATGCATGAATAAATCACTCCCTTGTGGTCACACTTTACAGAAGATAGATCTCTGAGAAAGAGTATTGAAGGTGTAAGGATCGGCTCGTTGGTGTAGCTCGATGGGAGTGGCTCTCTTCACTAACACGAGACAACGAGAAAGTGAACATAGGCTTGCATACCCCTGGTCCCACAAGTTCACTGGGTTTGGACAAAGTTTTGGCAACAAATGCCAGTAGAGGTAACACAACTTTTTGGAATAGGCAAGTTGTAGATTCTTATCATTGGAATGCACTGAAATGGGCGATTAACAAAACGATGGGCTGCACATGCAAGATTGAGTGACCTTAGAAGGATGTCAGCTATCCAAAATAGAAGAGCACACAAAGGTTAAAGATCTGAAAGCTTGTTGCTAACCAAAGGCTAGCAACTAAAGAAGAGCTGAAGGAAAGGAGGGAAAAAGGGCACGAGAAAGATTTCCGGAAGCAAGGGATGCATAAGGGAACCACATCATTTGAGTAACACTTTTAGAGAAAATGAGCTCGAAATGAGTGCATGTAAGCACGGCAATCAACTGAAATCAAAAGTGGCATGCGACATGGTATGAACCTTAATATTACAGCCACTATTCTAGACTTCATATCTCGCCCACTAGCTTCTAAGAAAAGTTGTGGGATCAATTCACACCACAAAATGCAGCTGTGAGGGGTCAACGCAATTTTGGACAACAACACATCTACTTGAGCATGAATCACACGAGGTGACGAAATTCCTCAAGGCAGGTGTAGTGGTCCGGGGCTGAAGTTGACACAAAGTAAGATTCCTCCATACGGAGGTGCTACAGCATTTACACAAGAGCTGCTATCGACGGAACTTTGGACATAGCTCTTCAAGTAGCGATAAGCGGCCACACTACTAAATTTTGAAGTAGAATCTCTGAGAGGATACCAAAAAGATGGTTTGGTGCTCGCTGTCCTGCAGGTGCAACAAAGGCACCTTAGTGACATTGAGTGGAAATAAAAGAGGAAAAACCAATCTTTGGCGAAAATGGTGACACGGAAACACAAAAAGGGAAAGCTCTGGTATGCCACTCATAGAAAATGTGGCGTACCCGGTTTTAGGCCAGGTAAACCCCTGTGATTTCTGTACTGGTCCCATGATCAGTGGCCAGTACACACAAGAAGCTTGATAACATTATCATACAATACCGAGTATATTACATCAGAAGGCCAATAAGGTCTTTAACATAGCCGATTGGCTGAATAAAAGTCTGCAGCGGAAGATAGAAATGCGTAGATAAAAGGCCATCAATATGCCAACTCGACAGGCAACTAACTGGGGGGACGCCCTAGCCCTCGAAATCACTGTCGTCGTCGTCGGAGTAGTACTCCTCTTCGCCTGGCCACATCAACAAGCCAGGTGAGCACATTGAATGTACTTGCAAGAAATTTCCACAGGAGAGTAATACGGCTATATTTCATGCAGGGTTTGTTTCAAAGAAGGCTGCTCTATTCTAGGTCACATATTGTGCGAAAAATTAAGTTTTCAATTTAAATACAAGGATAGTAGATTGTAAGGCAGTTTTGAAATTCAAAATACTTCAAGTGGTCATGTCATCGCATGAGGTAGTCTCCACTACCTCCTTTCCTTGTCTTAGTCAGATAGCTCCACCTATCACCATCTAAAGCTTGCGGCACCAGCACGTACTACCCATGGTAGTACGACTAGCCCCTTCTCTTATGCAATTCCTTGCTACCCACCTTGTAGTGTAAATTGCCCTCTGTGGGCACGTCATGCCCATGTCCTTAATCCCTTTGCCCAGGTTTTTGCAAAAAAAACTCAGTCTAACCAATGTGTGGCCTTGCCAGTTCTTATCCATAACCGAGGACGCGACTATTCAAATAGATTTTAACACTCTGCAGAGGTTGTATGGCTTTACCCACAACATGTAAGTCCCCCTTGTTGCCAAGCGCTACGGATAAACTTCCCGAGGTGTATCGGTAGGGTTATTACAGCGAGACCTTTCACCCATTTTTGCACTAGAGCTGGACCCGGTAGATAAGATCTACCCAATCTCTGCTTGTGCTCAGTGAAGCCCGACCCACAACCCGAAGTGGACTTACCTTTGTGTCGAACGACTCCCTACGTAGTCACGTGGAGGTCCTCTAGGGATGCTAATCTACCTAGCACACTCTTCCTACTGTCCACGGGTCCAGGCTCTAGTACTCGATGGGATAATAAGCCAAGTCCTTCCCACAAAGGCCACGTGGACGTACAGGGTGGAACTGGTTTAGCGGCACTTAGGCTCGGTCCTTGGTTGATTCGATCAAGACTCCATGCTCGCCCCTGACAACCATGTCACCACTTGCTATTTTAACATCCCCGAACTGCCCTTACAATTCTCACCCGAATCAAAAATCATCCTCCATTTTAGTTGGGTTTTGGCAACATCATGTTCAAACAATTGCCTCAGAAGGTACCCGCCTTCCCGAGGGTTTTAATCCCATACCCATAGGAGTTTTGTATGAATCGAACAAAATTTGGTTTCTCTCTATAGCAGGTCTAAGCATGGCTATTGCCTATATCCTTAATATTCTACTGATCGTATAATGACCGGCTAATTATTACTAGGGTTACAAGGATCAGATTTTCAGACCTATGTCATATGCAACTATTGGGTATAACCAGTTCTAGCACAAATTATTGTTGATACACACATAGCATGCAGAGTTGCAAATAAGACATATATGAGATTCAACATGTTCAAGGTGGGAATGCTTGCCTGGCAGTTCCTAGTTTTGTTCCTGACACGGGGGTGATTCCGGATCCTCCTGGCGCACGTACCTCACTCCGTCAACTACACGTCGGGAGAGAGTTGAATAAACAACCAAGCCAGAGAAACCCAAATAAGATTTAAATGATATGACATGGTAAGAGAAGAGGATGCAGATACCATGAGGTATTAGGTGTTATCGAAAAGATTGCATATATATATACCCTAGCAAGGTAAAGGTTTTGAAGCACGTCATGATTTCTGTTAGCTTTACCTAGAGGAATCAGAGTTTTAAGGTGTCACTGAGCCTACCATGCTAGATTTATTTATTTAGTTATTTTAAAGATTTTTAGGTAAAAGAATTGATTTTTTCGGACTAATCTTGAGCAAGATGTATCAACATAGCATTCGTATTCAAAATATTTTCAAAATTGAAATTCCCAACGTTTCAAAAATTATTAATGTTACTATAATGGATAGTTCTAGAATTTATGAGATTATCAGAGAAAGAGTTTATTCGATCGGAGTTACAACGGGGAAGACATAGACTTCTGAGGTTTCTGCCAGGAGAGGAAACTGGGTGAGAGGAAAAATGCAGATTGAGTAGGGGCGAAGGAGAGGATAAAGAACAGGAAAGAGCTCGTGGCAACTTGCTTCAACTTGGAGCTTGGGAGAAGAGAGCAGGTAGAGCTTGGCCTTGGGAAAACCTGTACTAAAGGGAGCTAATTTTTATGAGGAAGAAGGGAGGCTAGTATGTGAAGAACAGATGGAGAAAATGAGCTCAGGCTGGTTGAGAATTGGGAGGGAGAGGAAGTGCTTGGCTTAAATAGAGGAGAAAAGACAGGGGAGTTAATCAGCTCACACATGCTGTGAAGTTGCAGCTGGGCACCGCTCACTATTGAAGGTGGGGCTACAGTAGAGTTGGGCACCGCTCACTGTTAAAGGTGGGGCTACAGTAGAGTTGGACACCGCTCACTGTTGGAGGTAAAACTGCAGCAAGGTTGGGCACTGCATATGGTACTGTAAATGGGTACTGTTCATGAGGGGTACTATTCACAGGGTGTTCATGGCACTGTTCACTGTTTATTGTGTACTGTTCACTGTTCACTGTTCACCACGAATTCGTGGAATCAATGGCAACTCTGCATAGAAAGAAGGCAGGTAGTTAGCAGGTGCTATAGATTAACAGGGAAGGTTGGCACCGACTTGTGTAGTGGCAAGAAAACAGCGCAGATGTTTGGTAGGAGAGAGAGATCAATAGCAAACTCGCACTTCTAGAATTTAACTAATCTCGGTCTTGGTTTTGGACATGCAGGTGATGGGACGTGCTGAAGAATAGATTCTGGAAGGAAATTAGATGTCGACGTGAGTTCTATGGGGAGTCATGAAATTGAAAGAAGCACATGCAACCTTAGATTAATGGAACCAGCTTTAAATTAGTGTTCGATTCCAGGAATGGAATTGGATTTAGATACGATTTTCACTTTGGGTTAGGTGGAAGGTAATTAGAAAACATTTTTATATATATCAATGGAAGGTAATTAGGAAATTTTCAAAAAGAGAGGAAATAAATAATTTTTTTGCATATTTGGTCTAGTATAGTTACAATAAATCTTGGGAAATTTGTTGGGATTTTTATGAATATTATTTCAAGTGGAGCGCCATGCATGATTTAGATTTGGTCAGCTTAATGCAATGCCATGCTTTGCAGAGTTTGAAAAAACCGGGGTGTGACAGAGAAGTTCCGAGAGACATATTGGACAAGAAAGCAAGATGAGACGAGAGTTGTAAACCTTTTGCAACTAAAATGAATTAGACAAGAAGAAATTTTAGACCTAATACTGAAAGGGGTAAGCAATAAACAAAACCTCACTTATTGTTTTCGGAAGCTCATTTTTAGTTATATATATAGTATTTTTTTACAATATCAAGTCCTTAACTAATGACCACCTACAAGGTTTACCTATAGTCAGCTCTGCTCTGATAGCAAGTTGTCGAGACTCAAAATCACGCTTGGCATTATGAATGATGTGTCGTCAAAGACCGATAAACCACCCAACATACCATACGCTCACCACAAATGTCGTATACATTCACCATTGGGTAGTCTGACACCAAACCAACATGTCATACGCTCAGCAGACGTCGTATGCTTTCACTATTGGTCCAGGTGAGCAGAAGCGAACATCATTCAAAAAGCCAAATACAATTGCTAGAGACCCTCGTAGAGCTTTGGCACCTGTCTCCTGCAATGGTCACCACAACCACTTAGAGGAGCCCGACACCTGTGCCCATACCCTAACCTAGCTGGCCGAAGCACAAGCTATTGGGTCGCTCAAGAGCCCGACATAGGTATCCATACCCTGTCTAGCTGGCAATCGCATCTCAGCTAGTGGGTCACTCAGTTAAAGTGATTACCATGATCACACAAAATACCGACTCCAATTCTCTACCATCGCCTCCATACACTTCAAACCATACACGCGTCGTGTATAGAGGGATGTATTAACAACTTGATAATCATAATACAAACTCTAAAGAGAGGTTTACACAGATAATAATCCACATCCTTTACACATGGGCAACTTAGATAATTAAAAACAAAAGATTCGAAGGTCACAAAATGTCAACTTGGTACATCAAATTCAGCAATGGAAGCATAAACAAAACAATAAACCTAATAGTCAATAAGATCATCATCAAAGACCACAGAGTACCCACAATATCTTTTAGCCAACTCGGTAAATGAAGCAAGCGGTAAACGCGATAACTATATACACCAATTCACCTGCCAAAATTAGTATGGAATGGAATTGCAATGAGTACTTTTGTACTCACAAAACTTAGTTGTGCTTGAATCAATTAAGAACAACCTAACATACTAATTTGAAGTTTAGCATGGCATTAGACAATATGAACATAAGCATGATTTAATTAAATAAGGAGACATAGGCAGAATCATAACAAGCATAGCATGAATGTAAATCCGGGAATACCCATGTTCACCAACATCATAATCATGACATAACAAATCCACGATTCCATAAAAAACAACTCGGCATAGACATGCCACAACATTAAGGCATATACATGTCATATCATTAATTAGTTCACAATTTTCTCAAGGGGACTAGCTGTTCACAATGCACCATGTGTATCCTAGGGGCTTCCCAAATGAGGGTAGCTAATCTTCAAGTGGGTGGAGCTGACCTAACGGCACCCATGGTGTGCTCATGAGAAGTCTCTAGCAGCTGATAAGAGGTAAGCAAGTGATCAACAGGTGACCACGACAAGTGTTAATGGTTACAACGACCAAGATACCCGATCAATGGTTCTGAAAATATTTTCACCTCCCGGTTGTCACCATCACTACTCCCTCGACTCTCTTACTCACATGTTCAGGTTGTATTAGGCAGCAATTTAAACATCCATGCATTGTGGGACCAATCAACATTCAATTTTATATATGCTAGAGAAGATATTGAACAATTGAGGAAATTAAGCATGACGACATAGAATTAAATGATTGCATAGCAAATCAAACAACTCTTTGCTTGCCTGATAGCCGGATGGAGATATACAGTATTACAAATTCGATCACGAGAGAATTCAGATAGCCGAACACCAATAATATGAAAATAACCTCCAAAAAGGGAAAATCAAATCTAAGGAGCTATTCCATTCCATGTAAAAAGATATAAAAGCACACATGGTTGAACTAAGATGGGTTATAGAAACTAGTGTAAACCGATTACTATTCATATAGGATTTGCCACATTTTCGCCCAGTTTTAGTTGTGTTATATTGTTAACATGGATGAGAAATTAAAATGGATGCATGCATGATTCTAGGTATGCAACTAAGGCATGGATGCATGTATGGTTTTAAATATGCAACTAAAGCATGAACACATTAATTCTATATTTAAAATGAATGTTCAATTAGCTATATCATTATAACAATTTCAGATTGGTTAGTAGTAGCATGCATGAGGTACACAACATTTCAAAAATGCAAGTTATGATCCTTTAGGTGTTAACAAGGTGAACAATTATAAAAGGGGAATTTAAGATGCAATATGTTTCATACCGATGACATGCATGAGCTATGCACTAGATGCCATGATTAAAAGCAAGGTTTGGTTTCTTGGGTTGTACAACATGCATGCAATGATTTCATATAAGGTTCATGAGTTAATTCCAACATTATCATAACCATTTGGATTAGCTGAAATTGTATATTTGAATTAAAATCGAATTTGGACAGCAGGGTTGTTTTGGTCATAACTCGCAAACGACTTATCGAAATATAGCAAATGAGTACTATAAATGAAGCTATTGACGATACCTACAAGGATCGAGTTCAGGTGCAGCATCACCTTCTTCTTCACTTCTTCCTCCATCTTGTTTTTCTATGCAGCAAGCACCATCTCCTTCTCATCCCTCTTCTTCACTTCTTCCTTTCCTTTTGCAGCCACTATCTTCTTCACCTTCTTATTCTTTCTCTCCTGCCTCTCCATCCAACTTCACCATTGCAGCTGGCACCATCTCCTCTCCCTCCATCTTCATCTTCCTTCTACACTGCTGACGGCACACTTAGAAGGGTGGTCAGCTACCACATGCACAGCAGGAGACCAACACGGGGTTGGTAATCCGGCGGCGGCTCTCCCTGGCAATAGCAGTCGCAGACTGTGGTGACGGTAGCCGCGTGGGGAGAGAGCAATATAGGGAGGCGGCTGCAAGCGGAAACAGTGACACAACTACGAATCATCCATATGGCGCTCGGATTTTTAAATTTAATTTTTATTTCATTTATAAATTCATATTTTAATTAATATTTGTTTCGGATTCAAAATTAGGTATTTGGATCTAGAAAAATATTTGCAGAGGCTATTCAATATATATAGGAGTCATTAGAATTTTTCCTAGGTTAACTAATTTGTATTTGACTGTCAAATAGGTTCAAATTCAAAAATGCCCCAAATTGGGTTTGAGCTTTAGGCGGGTGCATAATGACTCCTTAGATCAATAAAGTTTATATATGATGGCTCATATATAAATATTTCATGACAAAGCGCTAAAGGAAATCACCACTAGAAATATTATTCTACAGCTCTGCAATTTGATGAGTTTCAACCTTGATACTTAATTCAGATACCAAGTCCTTATAATGAAGTTTTGTTTGTTTTCATTATCAAGTTATTTGGAATGCATGTGTGGTTAAGTGATAACTTGATTTTTTACTAAATGCTGATGTTGTATGAGGTCGGAGGATTCAGCTGCTTTTAGTTTTGGGAAATTTTTGGTGCTATGCATGAGATTATGCAACCATGATCAAAAGTTTTACTTCAGCCTAAATTTTCATACCTTGGTTCATCAGGTGGACTTGGGCTATTACACCAAGGGCCACTACACCAAGGGTGCAGAGCTCATCGACTCCGTCCTACGTCGTCCGCAAGAAGGCCGAGAACTGCAGGGTACACCATCTCTCTCCTCTCTGTGTGAATTTCATTAGGGGCTGAGGAGTTAGGGTTAGATCTGAGCAGAGCCATAGATCAGGGAGTTAGATTCATTCCAGATATTGGGGAGCTAAAAACAAAGACAACTTTCTCCTATTCTCCTTGATCTTGAGCTATTTATTTACATATATGATGGCTAACCAATAATACTAGTGTTTGCAGGTGAATAAATAGTATAGTGTTTATTTTCCCACATTAATTTTAGCATATATGATCTAAGATTGGAAAAACTTGATAGTCTTTTAATTGTAAGTCTAGGGACTATTAGTACTGATAACCTCAAACCTAACCTTGCTTGTCCTAGAATATATTGTTTGTTGTTAGTGTTTCTATTTTCTTTCCAACAGCTCTGGTACGTCCACAGATGAGATGTTCTCTTAAGCAATTGGTTATGAGCCATGAGAATAGCAGGGGTAGTTTCATAGTTTTGGGATTTAGATATCCATGTCTACATTGCAATTCTGAGTCTCCTACTTCTAGCCATAAATAAGCGTGCTGGTCGAACCATTTCTTCATCACCGTGATATTTCAAAAAGAGACGGCATATTCAGCCACCAACACTCAGATTTTTCTTATGGATCGTGAAACAAGATTCAATGAGAGTTCGGTACGTATCTTCTGCTCAAAAACTTTTCTTCATTTTTTCATGGAGCAAGATCGAAAGTTGAACCAGAACTATGAGTTCTTGCTTGCAGGCATCGAATTCTTTCACAAAGGAGGAGGAAGTACTTGCTGATACTTTGCTGTCACAAAGGGACTTTTAGTGATTTTGTTAATACTTCTTTCTGTTTGTCTCATGTTTCATGTTGTGCATTATTTGTCTTGTCTATATACATTCCCTGCACTAAGAGTTGTAATTTGCTCTAGACTCTAGGAAAGAAACTATCACTATTTTGGGTATGTTCGCGAATGGAAATGAATAAAACCGATGTAATAAGCATTGTGATTGTGACGTGCTGTGATCTATGGTATTGTGCTGTGACTGGATATGTGCTGTGGTATGGACTTAATATATATGTCTGTGATGACTGTCCAGTAGCCAGCAAGTTATAGGTCATAACAAACGGGACTTAGCGCTAGCTGCATGTGACGTGAGATGTCCATCTGTGATGACGCCACATCACAGGCATCTAATCATAGGCGGATGCCATGTCCATCTTTGATGGTGTCCTTGGTCCATCTATGATGATATTTTCTGTAGTATTATCAAGGATTACGAGGAGCCATCAAACTTAAAGCATTGAGATCTTAATCACCGAATGAATCACTGGACACGATGATTGTGTAATACGAGGTGTGCCTCCCTTCTCAGTAGAATCAATAATAGCTAGTGCTTGATTGATAAAGAATAGTCATTCATATACCACGTGCCAATGCTCGTAGTTGTGGCTCTATTAATGTTCGGTCCAACGCGCACCGGATTGATTATGCCAACCACGAAGTGACGAGTCTCAAGCCTTCAATTTTAAACTTGACCTCGATATCAAGAATGAATAACTTATTGCAATCCTTCATAGTAGTCCTCGCACGAACTATGTGTCACGCCCCCAAATTTCGGGGTCGCGACGTGTCACCCACGACTGCCCAGGAGTTTCTCAGCCGCAGGACGCAGAGTTGATACATTACCAGCACATCGATAAAACATCCAAAGGTATTATAGAACGGTAAAATAAGCATAGCAGCGGTTTAACTTACATTAGACTGGGGCATTCAAGCCCAAAGTTTGCATCACAAAATGGACCTAAACCACAGGCGCCTTTGAGCGTACGGATAAAACCTAGAACCCATATTCGTCTCCATCAAGATATTCTTCTTCGAATGGGCCTTCTCCATTGACCTGCGCATCTGATTTGTATTGTGCAGTAATGAGTACGCGACGTACTCAACAAGCCACAACGGAAAGCCGTAATACTTAACTACATGCATTGAATTGCAAGGAAGGGTGTAGGGTTTGAATATACCATTTGGTGGATGCATGACTCTACTTCAACCTAGCATTTGAAAACATACTATTTAATTCATAAACATAGCAATCTCTTGAGTTTAAGCACCACATCAAGTTATCATCGGATGCCATTCAAACATCACAGAGAAATTCTACTTGTGCTTCGAAACGAGTATCACCTCTCAACACAACTCCATTAACCGGGAGTACGGCGTATTCGAATACCATTTGATTTGACTCTGCAGAGTTGCTCAGCTTTACCCATATGATCGCCGTACCTCCTATTGTCACTGCAGTTTACACACGCCACTTGGTGTGTCGACAGAGGTAGGCTATCAAGGCCTTTTGTCTGCTCTATCTTCTGAAGTTCCTACCCAGGAACCGTAATCACTCGCTCTCCCGAGAGCCGACGGGCCAATGTCAACTACGCGGTTCGGGATTTGAGTGGATTCCAGTTGTGAGTCCCCCAACCTGTGGGTTATCACTCAGTCGCTTCTGCGGGGCATTCCAACGGAATGTCAAGCTAAGGTGTAGTCGTCCATTGGGTAGAGCAGAGGTACTAAGCCAGGCTCGACGAATCGAACATGTGGTTGAGCGATTTCTTATGTTTTTCACTATGCACAAGGGTCTCGTCCTTAACCGCCCTGAGCGGTAATCCTCCCGATTACCCTCAGTTCACGGTCAGGGGAATGGCTGCCCATTCAGCTCGTGAAGGCCCCACTTCGTGGTCCCTACCGTCGACATTTCCATTTCCAGAAACTGCATCCTCCGAGTTTGATTAACATGCTCGACATTGTCATTTTACCGTAAGGACTATACCCTATGTCGATAATACCTGTGGCTATCCTACAAGTTCTCAAACAATTATGGCTTGCAATCATTGACAGGGCTGTGTAGGTGGTAGGTCATAACTATGTTATCATGTCATTCGAAAATACTGCATACGAGAGTGTCATGCATAAAGTAATAACTAAACTAGTACCATTACGAATAATAACATGGCGAGTAGGTTCAACATGAACAAGATTGTGTTGTGACTTGCCTACTGCTCCGGGATCTGCTGGGATGAAGTCTTCCGGGTATCCTTCGCCTTCGGGATCCTGTCCTAGCGCTGGCTCGTCTCTAACGTTCCCTAGTTGCAAGAAAATCCAAACAGACAAACACACGTATATAAGTCCGAGCTCGGCGAATGCGAGCTGGGAGCAAAATATAAATGTATTGAAAATAAGCTGAGGGTTGAGTGGGCTCGGAACCTGACGTTGGGTAGATGGTGAGGGTCGAAGGGTTGGAATTAGGGTTTTCGAACGGAGAGTCGAACTATGAGGTGGAGGGGTTTTGTGGGTTTTGAGTATTAAAAGATGAGAATTTGGACTAATGGACATCAGGAATGGAACCGAGGCGTTGAGGATCGAAAGAATTAGAGAGGGAGGATTTTAGGGTTTTCGGACGAAGGGTTTGAGAATAGGTGGAGGGGGTTTTTGTGGGTTTTGGACATCAACCAGTGGAGATTGGAATTAAAGGATGGTATAGATGGATCCGCGTCGTCGAGACGATCGAATTGATGTATAATAGTGATTTTTAGGGCTTTCGGATGTTGCAGAAATTAAATAACAGAGAACAAATGGATTAAAAAGGAAAAGAGGAGAAGGCGGGCTGCTGCTGGATTGATAACGGGCTTCGGCCTGGTGGGAAAAAGGAATAAAACAAAAAGAAAAAAAAGGGCTGCCGAGTGGGCTGGCCTGCTAGGGAAGAAGGCCGGCGGCCTGATAGAGGGGAGGGGGATCGGGGCGCTGGCCGGATGGGGAAACAGGGGAGGCGGCGACGAGGAAAGGGGCCGGCGGCGGCGGGAGCGATTGCTCGCCGGTGAGCTTCGCCGGACTAAATTAGGAAGTCAGGGAGCATCCATGAGTGGTGGGGATCCCATTTTTGCGAAGAAGCGGAGGCGGTGCTGTGGGGGAGTGGGCTGGCATCGGGAGGGAGCGGCTCGGATCGAGCTCGCCGGAGGGGAGGTGTGCGCCGGTGAGGTTTGCCGGGGTTTGGGGAAAAACAGAGGAGGTGGGGGTTCCAGAGAGAGAGGGGTTACTCGGGGCTGCTCGGGAGCTACATAATAGGAGTAGGGGAGTTCGGCGGCGGCGAGCGGTCTCGGGTTCCACTCACCGGAGATGGAGGCGATGGCGGCGAGGTGGTTTGGGCTCGGGAACGGCGACGGCGAGGTGCTCGGCTAGGGTGGAAGCTCGCCGGAGAAAAGGACACGGCGGCGGCTCGCCTGAGCTAGAGAAGAGGAGGGGATTAACTGGGAGGGTGAGGAGATGGCAAAGGAGGCCATGCATATGCTCGGGTTGCTCTAGGTCTTGGGAGAACGAGGGAGGGGCTACTGCAGAGCGGCTCGGTTGAGCTCACTAGAGAAGATGGCGATGGTTGCGAGCTTGCCGGAGCTCGGGGATGGAGAGGGGATTGCTCGGGTTGCTTGGGGAGTTCGGGAGCGAGAAAACGGAGGTGGAGGGGACGAGGCGGACTTTGCTGTTGGGGAGAAAAGTGAGAGAGAGAGCGCTGAGAGAGAAGCTCGGAAGCGTGTCGCGGCAGAGGCAGGAGCGGGGTGGCGTGGCGCGCGAGCAGCTCGGGTGAAGCATGCGATGGCGAGGCTTCGGCGCCGCGTGGCTTGAGCCCTCGGGCGCTGTGCTGAAGCGGTGAACGGGAGGAGGGAGAAAGCAGAGAGGACGATGGGCTGAACAGGCTGAGGAAAGAAACGGGCCAAGGCAAAAAGGATTGGATCCAGGGCAAGACTTTGGAAATTTAGGATTTTCAAAATCTGGCAAAATTTTGGGGGTGTTACATCCTCTCCCCCTTAAAAAGAATCTTGTCCCCGAGATTCAACTTAAGTAGGGACTGGTTTAGTAAAACTTGCTGCATTACCAATTTGGATGCTAGTTGGGGTATTGTTGGTATCTTGGATCTGAGTGGTATGGCAGACTCCTTATTCGTTATGCTTGGTATACCTATCCTATTGTATGGTTCTTATAATTCAGTGCATTTACCAACATCAACTATCTGATTATTTGAGCCACTGAGGTTCATTTCATTCTTATCCATCAATCTCTCGTTATGATAATGTAACTTCAGAGCATCATCCAATAATAAGATTGTATATCTAAGTGAAATCCGACAACCCTTCATGCTTGTCTAATAATCCATCATCTCATATATCCTGATGATCATGTCTATGGACTTTACTGTTTAAACTCTAATTCTTGAGCAAATATCTGCCAATGACATGCTCATGTCCTAAGTAATAATCTAATAATCCAATGACTTCTATATCCCTATTGCCTTTTTGGACATTCTACATAATCTAGACATTTCAATAATTTCTCATTTGATGAGTCTCGTAATCCTAGATAATCCACCAATCTCGATTGTATCAGCAATCACTAAAGGTCAATCCATTCTCACACACCTCTGATTCAAATACAATCTTCAAGAAAGCATTTTCTAACGAAGGATTCATTTGTCTAAGTAAATCCAATATCTTTTAAATCTTCCTATGAAATCCTAAGTCTTGTTTACCATGATCGTTGTAGCTTCTTCTAAGGAATCTTATAATTTGGTATATCCGTCAAATTTTAATTTGTTCCTAGTTTAGATCCAAAATCATCATAGTCTGATCATTCTCACTAACTTGTTCTATTATTCCTATAAGTGGGTATATCCACCACAACTTCATTGTCACTCCTAGTTTATACCCGGCATGATCTAAGTAAATCCAATAATGCTTGATATTATCCTTACGAAATCAAAGCTCATACTTCTCAATTGCTTCAACTAATTTCTATCCTATGAATCCAATATTCAGATTGATCCACTAAAGTTCTGCTTTACTCCGGATTTAAATCTAGTTCTCCGAAAAATCTCTTCCAATAGCTTGTGAATCCAGGCAAGATCCGATATCCCTATATATTCTTTTTGTTCCCTATTGTCCTTCCTAGAGTCTCATATAGTCTCCACATTAATTCAATCTTAGCTTTTTGGCTAATCCACCCAAAATTTCTTCTAACTAACACATCTCTAGTTTTCCAACTCAGACACCTCTCTTGTGGCTAGGAATCGGTAATTGGATTGCAGCGGTTTAGAAAACCAGAAAGGTAAGTAGGATTTGGAGTATAGGCAAGGGCAGAAAAGATGTGGGATAAGAATCAAGAAGAAGTCAGGGTAGAAAGGAAGGTTTTTTATACATAGTCTTTAATTTTGAAAACATAATTAGTTTTGCACAAGTTGTTTATATGCTGCTATAATGGCTTAGTGCACAACTTGGCTATTATACAATCAAACGTTCATCTACTCGTGGGTTTTACCCGTAAACCAAGGATGTCGAACGGGTATTACTGACTAACTACTCGAACAGTGACCTCAGATTCTTCGAAAGGAAGAATCTTGATCAAGAAATTCATAGCATGCCTTTTACTTTATTGTTTAATTTTAACAATAACTCCGTTCTGTGTTATTTGGTTAGTTAGTGTGTCAGTGTTTCTTTTTCTTCTTTTAGAGCTATCTTCCAATCACATTTCCCAGATTATAATCATCTACACTCTACCCACATTATATCGTGATCTCCATCAAATATTCACTGGGTGGACCTAATTAAATCCAATTCAGGAATCTATATCCATCAATGTATCAATATTCAAACGCTCCTTCTTCCGCAATCCATCAATCCTATAGCCTACAATGATTGACTTTCTTCTGCCTTCCATCAAATCAACATACCCTCTAGCAACTACTTCAAGTTCTTATTCCTAAATCATCCATTAATCTTCTAACATGCATTGTCAATTCTGTTTAACTTATTTTGGTTCAATCCTTTAGTATCTAGAATTCAACTATTTCACCAAGACATCTTTCTAAAGACAGATCACTACCTTAGCAATTTCCTATAGGAAAATCCAATTCCAAAGATCATCCACCTAATATATGAGTATTATCTTAATGGTAATCCAACATTTATCTTTGCCCATGATCATTTTCTATTAATCCTCCATCTATAGACTTCATTTTTGTCTCATCCACTAGTAATCAAAATCTTCATTATTAATCATATTCCACCGATCCAACAATTAATCTAAGTTCCTTCATCTATTACTCCTGATTCTTTCCAATTATCATGCCAAATCTGATTATTGATCCCAAGATGAGGGTTGAATCTTCCTTAATATTCTTTTATTCATGTAAGGGCCAATCCTAACATTCTTATTTATTTAAATCCTCCAATGGCACTTCACTACCACTATGAATCCAGATTTGCCACTTCATTTTTTTTGATCAACTTTCCTAAGACTTCATTAATTTATGTATGATCCTCTAGGTTTTCCCCTAATGAATCTTAATTTCTAGCAAAATTTCTTTGAAATAATCCTATCTTTAGGGTGGCTCACTCCTGTTACACCATCCATTATTTGGTGGTCATCCTTAATTAATCCAGCAATATACTGATCAAGTAGTACTACTTCTCGACAGCGACCACCAACAATCCAATTTGCCTACAGCATTTAAACCTTTAATCATACTAAGGTATTTCAACCATCAGACATATCCTTCAATAATTACTTTTAAGTTGAATTAAATCTTCACAAAACATCTGCTTACCACACCCTATAACCAAAGTAATAATCCTTCGATCTCCAATATTGCACTATATCTCTTAAGTTGTAATCCAACTGTTCTTTATTAATCATATAAACCTCATCTTCTCAATCTTCTTCATTCTTACACTTCTCCCAGTATTAACACCGCTAATCAATCACTATATCCTTAATGTCTTATGTTTCCCAATTTTATATCTTCTTCCTCCTGATCCACCGAACATACATCTTGTCGTCTCAGGATTCATCCCAAATTCATTAGTAATGTCGCCATCTATACGCCTTCTATCGTATCACCTGCCAACTCATAATAATCCAAGCTAAACGGCAATACTTCTGATTTCACCAATATCAAATGACTAAACCAATCTTCGGATCTATTACAATTATTGGCACCAACAGCAACCTAAGGTCCTTATCACTAGAGGCCTATGAATACATTAGATCCTCCGATAATGCTTATATCATGAACCGCCAAAGATCCATTCATCTTTGATGCTAAGTCATAATCATAATCAACTGGTCTAGTAATCAATCTCTCTACTTCTGTCCATCACTTTTTAATTTAAAATCAATGTCGAGGAAATTATCTACTAGCAATGATTAACTGCTTCGCTAAATCAATTAATTCTTCGCACTCCATTGTATCTCCTATTAATCCAACTCATTTGGGTTAACCCACCGAAACTCATATACTATCTCTGATCTTACTCCAATTTCCAAAGGGTATTTACTAATATTATGACTTTTGACCTAGGAATTAGTCCAACAATTCCCTATAACCCAATCAAAATCCAAGATTTACATAGCCCTGTAATCCAAATAAACTTATTAATCATCTACTCCTTTCTCAAATTTTTTTTCCAGCATGACTCTGATCTCGAAAACATTATCCACCGACAATAGAGTCATTTTCCTAAGAGGAATCCAATAAAACTTTATATTTCTTGAGATTTCTAAAGATCTATAGTCTAATCATTGTAATTAATCTCCTTAGACAAACCTTAGTATCTTGATTACTAGCCAAGGCATCATACCATCTTCCATCTCCGATCATAGCATCAAGGGCTCACATAGACATTCAGATTCCCATTTGCATTTCTGAAATCTTACTCAATTTCATCCATTCCAATTTTTCCTTGTCCAATGGACATCTACTTCCTAATAATCCACCAAGATTTCGTAATGATCCATCAGTCCTATAGAATCCAATTACTTCGATAGGTTTCAAATCCTGAAATCTTTATAGTTTCACCAAGGCTTCCCTTCGTCATTAACCTATGTTCACCAATGCATCCCATCCAATTACTCCTTGATGGGCTCTATCTACACACTGTTTCACTTGCCCTTTTTGATTATAATTTACAACAATTTTCTGGGTTACGTGTCTAATCGAATTTTTGCAACACCCAACCATGCTTTTAAAAACAAAACATTTCACAACCACATCTAGGATAGATAAGGTAGCATAAGGAAAGTCGAGAATAGCAATAATACTTAGGGTTTTTGGAAGTCTATTGCATAGCAAAATACTTTGCAAAACTCGCATCCTAACGCCCAAATCTATTCCTAGGTTTACAACCTACAGTCAAACTTGATATTCCTCCAGTTTGCTTGCTGCTGCTAGGGTCATTGTTCTAATTTCCTGGCATTTTTATTCGGTTGCTTTACAAATTCTTCTGCAAGATTTTTAAACTGTTGTTAGCTTGGGTGAGTTCTAGTAGAAAAGTTTATCTTTAGAATAGGTAAGAAAGGAAATTTTATGAAAAGAAATTCCAATCTTGACATTTTAGAGCATAGATGAGAACCATTCATACGAGAGACACATTAATTTTAAAACATGAACATAGTTCATTACACGCACTGATAGGTTCATAGCTCACTCATAACACACACAATCACAACAATACATTTGAAGAACAACGTCTACGGATAAGGGTAGGTTCTATCTACACTAGCGACAGTACTACGACATGTACGCATCTCACGCTAAGTACTCCAGTCTCCTTCTTCTCCTTCTTCAACTGGCTGCCTTTTGTCTAATTCAGGATGGAGCTCTTCGTCCTCTTGCAGAATAAGACGAGATGAGAATAAGAGAGATTAAATCGTAACGTCGTCGAAGGAAAAGAACTGCTTTCCTTGCGGCCTCCTGTCTCACGTCCTCTTTTCTTGTCCAGTATCTCGTGAATATGAAGCTTCCTCCGAACAGCTTAACTTTAACCCAACCTATTAAACGGAAATTTTGAAGTCTAGCAGAGAAATAGAAAACCTTTTTCAAATCAAAACTCTGAAGATGTGTCCCTAAGGAAAGATGAGGTAGCAAAGATAAGGATTAGAAAGCAATATTACTTATATTTTTCGCAAACCTTTTTATTTTATAAATAGGTTTTATAAACACTGATCCTAGGCCATCCTATCTTAGGTTTCATCCTACGGTCAAAGCTGGGCTCTGATACCACTCTGTCACGCCCCCAAATTTCGGGGTCGCGACGTGTCACCCACCACTGCCCAGGAGTTTCTCAGCCGCAGGACGCAGAGTTGATACATTACCAGCACATCGATAAAACATCCAAAGGTATTATAGAACGGTAAAATAAGCATAGCAGCGGTTTAACTTACATTAGACTGGGGCATTCAAGCCCAAAGTTTGCATCACAAAATGGACCTAAACCACAGGCGCCTTTGAGCGTACAGATAAAACCTAGAACCCATATTCGTCTCCATCAAGATATTCTTCTTCGAATGGGCCTTCTCCATTGACCTGCGCATCTGATTTGTATTGTGCAGTAATGAGTACGCGACGTACTCAACAAGCCACAACGGAAAGCCGTAATACTTAACTACATGCATTGAATTGCAAGGAAGGGTGTAGGGTTTGAATATACCATTTGGTGGATGCATGACTCTACTTCAACCTAGCATTTGAAAACATACTATTTAATTCATAAACATAGCAATCTCTTGAGTTTAAGCACCACATCAAGTTATCATCGGATGCCATTCAAACATCACAGAGAAATTCTACTTGTGCTTCGAAACGAGTATCACCTCTCAACACAACTCCATTAACCGGGAGTACGGCGTATTCGAATACCATTTGATTTGACTCTGCAGAGTTGCTCAGCTTTACCCATATGATCGCCGTACCTCCTATTGTCACTGCAGTTTACACACGCCACTTGGTGTGTCGACAGAGGTAGGCTATCAAGGCCTTTTGTCTGCTCTATCTTCTAAAGTTCCTACCCAGGAACCGTAATCACTCGCTCTCCCGAGAGCCGACGGGCCAATGTCAACTACGCGGTTCGGGATTTGAGTGGATTCCAGTTGTGAGTCCCCCAACCTGTGGGTTATCACTCAGTCGCTTCTGCGGGGCATTCCAACGGAATGTCAAGCTAAGGTGTAGTCGTCCATTGGGTAGAGCAGAGGTACTAAGCCAGGCTCGACGAATCGAACATGTGGTTGAGCGATTTCTTATGTTTTTCACTATGCACAAGGGTCTCGTCCTTAACCGCCCTGAGCGGTAATTCTCCCGATTACCCTCAGTTCACGGTCAGGGGAATGGCTGCCCATTCAGCTCGTGAAGGCCCCACTTCGTGGTCCCTACCGTCGACATTTCCATTTCCAGAAACTGCATCCTCCGAGTTTGATTAACATGCTCGACATTGTCATTTTACCGTAAGGACTATACCCTATGTCGATAATACCTGTGGCTATCCTACAAGTTCTCAAACAATTATGGCTTGCAATCATTGACAGGGCTGTGTAGGTGGTAGGTCATAACTATGTTATCATGTCATTCGAAAATACTGCATACGAGAGTGTCATGCATAAAGTAATAACTAAACTAGTACCATTACGAATAATAACATGGCGAGTAGGTTCAACATGAACAAGATTGTGTTGTGACTTGCCTACTGCTCCGGGATCTGCTGGGATGAAGTCTTCCGGGTATCCTTCGCCTTCGGGATCCTGTCCTAGCGCTGGCTCGTCTCTAACGTTCCCTAGTTGCAAGAAAATCCAAACAGACAAACACACGTATATAAGTCCGAGCTCGGCGAATGCGAGCTGGGAGCAAAATATAAATGTATTGAAAATAAGCTGAGGGTTGAGTGGGCTCGGAACCTGACGTTGGGTAGATGGTGAGGGTCGAAGGGTTGGAATTAGGGTTTTCGAACGGAGAGTCGAACTATGAGGTGGAGGGGTTTTGTGGGTTTTGAGTATTAAAAGATGAGAATTTGGACTAATGGACATCAGGAATGGAACCGAGGCGTTGAGGATCGAAAGAATTAGAGAGGGAGGATTTTAGGGTTTTCGGACGAAGGGTTTGAGAATAGGTGGAGGGGGTTTTTGTGGGTTTTGGACATCAACCAGTGGAGATTGGAATTAAAGGATGGTATAGATGGATCCGCGTCGTCGAGACGATCGAATTGATGTATAATAGTGATTTTTAGGGCTTTCGGATGTTGCAGAAATTAAATAACAGAGAACAAATGGATTAAAAAGGAAAAGAGGAGAAGGCGGGCTGCTGCTGGATTGATAACGGGCTTCGGCCTGGTGGGAAAAAGGAATAAAACAAAAAGAAAAAAAAGGGCTGCCGAGTGGGCTGGCCTGCTAGGGAAGAAGGCCGGCGGCCTGATAGAGGGGAGGGGGATCGGGGCGCTGGCCGGATGGGGAAACAGGGGAGGCGGCGACGAGGAAAGGGGCCGGCGGCGGCGGGAGCGATTGCTCGCCGGTGAGCTTCGCCGGACTAAATTAGGAAGTCAGGGAGCATCCATGAGTGGTGGGGATCCCATTTTTGCGAAGAAGCGGAGGCGGTGCTGTGGGGGAGTGGGCTGGCATCGGGAGGGAGCGGCTCGGATCGAGCTCGCCGGAGGGGAGGTGTGCGCCGGTGAGGTTTGCCGGGGTTTGGGGAAAAACAGAGGAGGTGGGGGTTCCAGAGAGAGAGGGGTTACTCGGGGCTGCTCGGGAGCTACATAATAGGAGTAGGGGAGTTCGGCGGCGGCGAGCGGTCTCGGGTTCCACTCACCGGAGATGGAGGCGATGGCGGCGAGGTGGTTTGGGCTCGGGAACGGCGACGGCGAGGTGCTCGGCTCGGGTGGAAGCTCGCCGGAGAAAAGGACACGGCGGCGGCTCGCCTGAGCTAGAGAAGAGGAGGGGATTAACTGGGAGGGTGAGGAGATGGCAAAGGAGGCCATGCATATGCTCGGGTTGCTCTAGGTCTTGGGAGAACGAGGGAGGGGCTACTGCAGAGCGGCTCGGTTGAGCTCACTGGAGAAGATGGCGATGGTTGCGAGCTTGCCGGAGCTCGGGGATGGAGAGGGGATTGCTCGGGTTGCTTGGGGAGTTCGGGAGCGAGAAAACGGAGGTGGAGGGGACGAGGCGGACTTTGCTGTTGGGGAGAAAAGTGAGAGAGAGAGCGCTGAGAGAGAAGCTCGGAAGCGTGTCGCGGCAGAGGCAGGAGCGGGGTGGCGTGGCGCGCGAGCAGCTCGGGTGAAGCATGCGATGGCGAGGCTTCGGCGCCGCGTGGCTTGAGCCCTCGGGCGCTGTGCTGAAGCGGTGAACGGGAGGAGGGAGAAAGCAGAGAGGACGATGGGCTGAACAGGCTGAGGAAAGAAACGGGCCAAGGCAAAAAGGATTGGATCCAGGGCAAGACTTTGGAAATTTAGGATTTTCAAAATCTGGCAAAATTTTGGGGGTGTTACATCCTCTCCCCCTTAAAAAGAATCTTGTCCCCGAGATTCAACTTAAGTAGGGACTGGTTTAGTAAAACTTGCTGCATTACCAATTTGGATGCTAGTTGGGGTATTGTTGGTATCTTGGATCTGAGTGGTATGGCAGACTCCTTATTCGTTATGCTTGGTATACCTATCCTATTGTATGGTTCTTATAATTCAGTGCATTTACCAACATCAACTATCTGATTATTTGAGCCACTGAGGTTCATTTCATTCTTATCCATCAATCTCTCGTTATGATAATGTAACTTCAGAGCATCATCCAATAATAAGATTGTATATCTAAGTGAAATCCGACAACCCTTCATGCTTGTCTAATAATCCATCATCTCATATATCCTGATGATCATGTCTATGGACTTTACTGTTTAAACTCTAATTCTTGAGCAAATATCTGCCAATGACATGCTCATGTCCTAAGTAATAATCTAATAATCCAATGACTTCTATATCCCTATTGCCTTTTTGGACATTCTACATAATCTAGACATTTCAATAATTTCTCATTTGATGAGTCTCGTAATCCTAGATAATCCACCAATCTCGATTGTATCAGCAATCACTAAAGGTCAATCCATTCTCACACACCTCTGATTCAAATACAATCTTCAAGAAAGCATTTTCTAACGAAGGATTCATTTGTCTAAGTAAATCCAATATCTTTTAAATCTTCCTATGAAATCCTAAGTCTTGTTTACCATGATCGTTGTAGCTTCTTCTAAGGAATCTTATAATTTGGTATATCCGTCAAATTTTAATTTGTTCCTAGTTTAGATCCAAAATCATCATAGTCTGATCATTCTCACTAACTTGTTCTATTATTCCTATAAGTGGGTATATCCACCACAACTTCATTGTCACTCCTAGTTTATACCCGGCATGATCTAAGTAAATCCAATAATGCTTGATATTATCCTTACGAAATCAAAGCTCATACTTCTCAATTGCTTCAACTAATTTCTATCCTATGAATCCAATATTCAGATTGATCCACTAAAGTTCTGCTTTACTCCGGATTTAAATCTAGTTCTCCGAAAAATCTCTTCCAATAGCTTGTGAATCCAGGCAAGATCCGATATCCCTATATATTCTTTTTGTTCCCTATTGTCCTTCCTAGAGTCTCATATAGTCTCCACATTAATTCAATCTTAGCTTTTTGGCTAATCCACCCAAAATTTCTTCTAACTAACACATCTCTAGTTTTCCAACTCAGACACCTCTCTTGTGGCTAGGAATCGGTAATTGGATTGCAGCGGTTTAGAAAACCAGAAAGGTAAGTAGGATTTGGAGTATAGGCAAGGGCAGAAAAGATGTGGGATAAGAATCAAGAAGAAGTCAGGGTAGAAAGGAAGGTTTTTTATACATAGTCTTTAATTTTGAAAACATAATTAGTTTTGCACAAGTTGTTTATATGCTGCTATAATGGCTTAGTGCACAACTTGGCTATTATACAATCAAACGTTCATCTACTCGTGGGTTTTACCCGTAAACCAAGGATGTCGAACGGGTATTACTGACTAACTACTCGAACAGTGACCTCAGATTCTTCGAAAGGAAGAATCTTGATCAAGAAATTCATAGCATGCCTTTACTTTATTGTTTAATTTTAACAATAACTCCGTTCTGTGTTATTTGGTTAGTTAGTGTGTCAGTGTTTCTTTTTCTTCTTTTAGAGCTATCTTCCAATCACATTTCCCAGATTATAATCATCTACACTCTACCCACATTATATCGTGATCTCCATCAAATATTCACTGGGTGGACCTAATTAAATCCAATTCAGGAATCTATATCCATCAATGTATCAATATTCAAACGCTCCTTCTTCCGCAATCCATCAATCCTATAGCCTACAATGATTGACTTTCTTCTGCCTTCCATCAAATCAACATACCCTCTAGCAACTACTTCAAGTTCTTATTCCTAAATCATCCATTAATCTTCTAACATGCATTGTCAATTCTGTTTAACTTATTTTGGTTCAATCCTTTAGTATCTAGAATTCAACTATTTCACCAAGACATCTTTCTAAAGACAGATCACTACCTTAGCAATTTCCTATAGGAAAATCCAATTCCAAAGATCATCCACCTAATATATGAGTATTATCTTAATGGTAATCCAACATTTATCTTTGCCCATGATCATTTTCTATTAATCCTCCATCTATAGACTTCATTTTTGTCTCATCCACTAGTAATCAAAATCTTCATTATTAATCATATTCCACCGATCCAACAATTAATCTAAGTTCCTTCATCTATTACTCCTGATTCTTTCCAATTATCATGCCAAATCTGATTATTGATCCCAAGATGAGGGTTGAATCTTCCTTAATATTCTTTTATTCATGTAAGGGCCAATCCTAACATTCTTATTTATTTAAATCCTCCAATGGCACTTCACTACCACTATGAATCCAGATTTGCCACTTCATTTTTTTGATCAACTTTCCTAAGACTTCATTAATTTATGTATGATCCTCTAGGTTTTCCCCTAATGAATCTTAATTTCTAGCAAAATTTCTTTGAAATAATCCTATCTTTAGGGTGGCTCACTCCTGTTACACCATCCATTATTTGGTGGTCATCCTTAATTAATCCAGCAATATACTGATCAAGTAGTACTACTTCTCGACAGCGACCACCAACAATCCAATTTGCCTACAGCATTTAAACCTTTAATCATACTAAGGTATTTCAACCATCAGACATATCCTTCAATAATTACTTTTAAGTTGAATTAAATCTTCACAAAACATCTGCTTACCACACCCTATAACCAAAGTAATAATCCTTCGATCTCCAATATTGCACTATATCTCTTAAGTTGTAATCCAACTGTTCTTTATTAATCATATAAACCTCATCTTCTCAATCTTCTTCATTCTTACACTTCTCCCAGTATTAACACCGCTAATCAATCACTATATCCTTAATGTCTTATGTTTCCCAATTTTATATCTTCTTCCTCCTGATCCACCGAACATACATCTTGTCGTCTCAGGATTCATCCCAAATTCATTAGTAATGTCGCCATCTATACGCCTTCTATCGTATCACCTGCCAACTCATAATAATCCAAGCTAAACGGCAATACTTCTGATTTCACCAATATCAAATGACTAAACCAATCTTCGGATCTATTACAATTATTGGCACCAACAGCAACCTAAGGTCCTTATCACTAGAGGCCTATGAATACATTAGATCCTCCGATAATGCTTATATCATGAACCGCCAAAGATCCATTCATCTTTGATGCTAAGTCATAATCATAATCAACTGGTCTAGTAATCAATCTCTCTACTTCTGTCCATCACTTTTTAATTTAAAATCAATGTCGAGGAAATTATCTACTAGCAATGATTAACTGCTTCGCTAAATCAATTAATTCTTCGCACTCCATTGTATCTCCTATTATCCAACTCATTTGGGTTAACCCACCGAAACTCATATACTATCTCTGATCTTACTCCAATTTCCAAAGGGTATTTACTAATATTATGACTTTTGACCTAGGAATTAGTCCAACAATTCCCTATAACCCAATCAAAATCCAAGATTTACATAGCCCTGTAATCCAAATAAACTTATTAATCATCTACTCCTTTCTCAAATTTTTTTTCCAGCATGACTCTGATCTCGAAAACATTATCCACCGACAATAGAGTCATTTTCCTAAGAGGAATCCAATAAAACTTTATATTTCTTGAGATTTCTAAAGATCTATAGTCTAATCATTGTAATTAATCTCCTTAGACAAACCTTAGTATCTTGATTACTAGCCAAGGCATCATACCATCTTCCATCTCCGATCATAGCATCAAGGGCTCACATAGACATTCAGATTCCCATTTGCATTTCTGAAATCTTACTCAATTTCATCCATTCCAATTTTTCCTTGTCCAATGGACATCTACTTCCTAATAATCCACCAAGATTTCGTAATGATCCATCAGTCCTATAGAATCCAATTACTTCGATAGGTTTCAAATCCTGAAATCTTTATAGTTTCACCAAGGCTTCCCTTCGTCATTAACCTATGTTCACCAATGCATCCCATCCAATTACTCCTTGATGGGCTCTATCTACACACTGTTTCACTTGCCCTTTTTGATTATAATTTACAACAATTTTCTGGGTTACGTGTCTAATCGAATTTTTGCAACACCCAACCATGCTTTTAAAAACAAAACATTTCACAACCACATCTAGGATAGATAAGGTAGCATAAGGAAAGTCGAGAATAGCAATAATACTTAGGGTTTTTGGAAGTCTATTGCATAGCAAAATACTTTGCAAAACTCGCATCCTAACGCCCAAATCTATTCCTAGGTTTACAACCTACAGTCAAACTTGATATTCCTCCAGTTTGCTTGCTGCTGCTAGGGTCATTGTTCTAATTTCCTGGCATTTTTATTCGGTTGCTTTACAAATTCTTCTGCAAGATTTTTAAACTGTTGTTAGCTTGGGTGAGTTCTAGTAGAAAAGTTTATCTTTAGAATAGGTAAGAAAGGAAATTTTATGAAAAGAAATTCCAATCTTGACATTTTAGAGCATAGATGAGAACCATTCATACGAGAGACACATTAATTTTAAAACATGAACATAGTTCATTACACGCACTGATAGGTTCATAGCTCACTCATAACACACACAATCACAACAATACATTTGAAGAACAACGTCTACGGATAAGGGTAGGTTCTATCTACACTAGCGACATTACTACGACATGTACGCATCTCACGCTAAGTACTCCAGTCTCCTTCTTCTCCTTCTTCAACTGGCTGCCTTTTGTCTAATTCAGGATGGAGCTCTTCGTCCTCTTGCAGAATAAGACGAGATGAGAATAAGAGAGATTAAATCGTAACGTCGTCGAAGGAAAAGAACTGCTTTCCTTGCGGCCTCCTGTCTCACGTCCTCTTTTCTTGTCCAGTATCTCGTGAATATGAAGCTTCCTCCGAACAGCTTAACTTTAACCCAACCTATTAAACGGAAATTTTGAAGTCTAGCAGAGAAATAGAAAACCTTTTTCAAATCAAAACTCTGAAGATGTGTCCCTAAGGAAAGATGAGGTAGCAAAGATAAGGATTAGAAAGCAATATTACTTATATTTTTCGCAAACCTTTTTATTTTATAAATAGGTTTTATAAACACTGATCCTAGGCCATCCTATCTTAGGTTTCATCCTACGGTCAAAGCTGGGCTCTGATACCACTCTGTCACGCCCCCAAATTTCGGGGTCGCGACGTGTCACCCACCACTGCCCAGGAGTTTCTCAGCCGCAGGACGCAGAGTTGATACATTACCAGCACATCGATAAAACATCCAAAGGTATTATAGAACGGTAAAATAAGCATAGCAGCGGTTTAACTTACATTAGACTGGGGCATTCAAGCCCAAAGTTTGCATCACAAAATGGACCTAAACCACAGGCGCCTTTGAGCGTACGGATAAAACCTAGAACCCATATTCGTCTCCATCAAGATATTCTTCTTCGAATGGGCCTTCTCCATTGACCTGCGCATCTGATTTGTATTGTGCAGTAATGAGTACGCGACGTACTCAACAAGCCACAACGGAAAGCCGTAATACTTAACTACATGCATTGAATTGCAAGGAAGGGTGTAGGGTTTGAATATACCATTTGGTGGATGCATGACTCTACTTCAACCTAGCATTTGAAAACATACTATTTAATTCATAAACATAGCAATCTCTTGAGTTTAAGCACCACATCAAGTTATCATCGGATGCATTCAAACATCACAGAGAAATTCTACTTGTGCTTCGAAACGAGTATCACCTCTCAACACAACTCCATTAACCGGGAGTACGGCGTATTCGAATACCATTTGATTTGACTCTGCAGAGTTGCTCAGCTTTACCCATATGATCGCCGTACCTCCTATTGTCACTGCAGTTTACACACGCCACTTGGTGTGTCGACAGAGGTAGGCTATCAAGGCCTTTTGTCTGCTCTATCTTCTGAAGTTCCTACCCAGGAACCGTAATCACTCGCTCTCCCGAGAGCCGACGGGCCAATGTCAACTACGCGGTTCGGGATTTGAGTGGATTCCAGTTGTGAGTCCCCCAACCTGTGGGTTATCACTCAGTCGCTTCTGCGGGGCATTCCAACGGAATGTCAAGCTAAGGTGTAGTCGTCCATTGGGTAGAGCAGAGGTACTAAGCCAGGCTCGACGAATCGAACATGTGGTTGAGCGATTTCTTATGTTTTTCACTATGCACAAGGGTCTCGTCCTTAACCGCCCTGAGCGGTAATTCTCCCGATTACCCTCAGTTCACGGTCAGGGGAATGGCTGCCCATTCAGCTCGTGAAGGCCCCACTTCGTGGTCCCTACCGTCGACATTTCCATTTCCAGAAACTGCATCCTCCGAGTTTGATTAACATGCTCGACATTGTCATTTTACCGTAAGGACTATACCCTATGTCGATAATACCTGTGGCTATCCTACAAGTTCTCAAACAATTATGGCTTGCAATCATTGACAGGGCTGTGTAGGTGGTAGGTCATAACTATGTTATCATGTCATTCGAAAATACTGCATACGAGAGTGTCATGCATAAAGTAATAACTAAACTAGTACCATTACGAATAATAACATGGCGAGTAGGTTCAACATGAACAAGATTGTGTTGTGACTTGCCTACTGCTCCGGGATCTGCTGGGATGAAGTCTTCCGGGTATCCTTCGCCTTCGGGATCCTGTCCTAGCGCTGGCTCGTCTCTAACGTTCCCTAGTTGCAAGAAAATCCAAACAGACAAACACACGTATATAAGTCCGAGCTCGGCGAATGCGAGCTGGGAGCAAAATATAAATGTATTGAAATAAGCTGAGGGTTGAGTGGGCTCGGAACCTGACGTTGGGTAGATGGTGAGGGTCGAAGGGTTGGAATTAGGGTTTTCGAACGGAGAGTCGAACTATGAGGTGGAGGGGTTTTGTGGGTTTTGAGTATTAAAAGATGAGAATTTGGACTAATGGACATCAGGAATGGAACCGAGGCGTTGAGGATCGAAAGAATTAGAGAGGGAGGATTTTAGGGTTTTCGGACGAAGGGTTTGAGAATAGGTGGAGGGGGTTTTTGTGGGTTTTGGACATCAACCAGTGGAGATTGGAATTAAAGGATGGTATAGATGGATCCGCGTCGTCGAGACGATCGAATTGATGTATAATAGTGATTTTTAGGGCTTTCGGATGTTGCAGAAATTAAATAACAGAGAACAAATGGATTAAAAAGGAAAAGAGGAGAAGGCGGGCTGCTACTGGATTGATAACGGGCTTCGGCCTGGTGGGAAAAAGGAATAAAACAAAAAGAAAAAAAAGGGCTGCCGAGTGGGCTGGCCTGCTAGGGAAGAAGGCCGGCGGCCTGATAGAGGGGAGGGGATCGGGGCGCTGGCCGGATGGGGAAACAGGGGAGGCGGCGACGAGGAAAGGGGCCGGCGGCGGCGGGAGCGATTGCTCGCCGGTGAGCTTCGCCGGACTAAATTAGGAAGTCAGGGAGCATCCATGAGTGGTGGGGATCCCATTTTTGCGAAGAAGCGGAGGCGGTGCTGTGGGGGAGTGGGCTGGCATCGGGAGGGAGCGGCTCGAATCGAGCTCGCCGGAGGGGAGGTGTGCGCCGGTGAGGTTTGCCGGGGTTTGGGGAAAAACAGAGGAGGTGGGGGTTCCAGAGAGAGAGGGGTTACTCGGGGCTGCTCGGGAGCTACATAATAGGAGAAGGGGAGTTCGGCGGCGGCGAGCGGTCTCGGGTTCCACTCACCGGAGATGGAGGCGATGGCGGCGAGGTGGTTTGGGCTCGGGAACGGCGACGGCGAGGTGCTCGGCTCGGGTGGAAGCTCGCCGGAGAAAAGGACACGGCGGCGGCTCGCCTGAGCTAGAGAAGAGGAGGGGATTAACTGGGAGGGTGAGGAGATGGCAAAGGAGGCCATGCATATGCTCGGGTTGCTCTAGGTCTTGGGAGAACGAGGGAGGGGCTACTGCAGAGCGGCTCGGTTGAGCTCACTGGAGAAGATGGCGATGGTTGCGAGCTTGCCGGAGCTCGGGATGGAGAGGGGATTGCTCGGGTTGCTTGGGGAGTTCGGGAGCGAGAAAACGGAGGTAGAGGGGACGAGGCGGACTTTGCTGTTGGGGAGAAAAGTGAGAGAGAGAGCGCTGAGAGAGAAGCTCGGAAGCGTGTCGCGGCAGAGGCAGGAGCGGGGTGGCGTGGCGCGCGAGCAGCTCGGGTGAAGCATGCGATGGCGAGGCTTCGGCGCCGCGTGGCTTGAGCCCTCGGGCGCTGTGCTGAAGCGGTGAACGGGAGGAGGGAGAAAGCAGAGAGGACGATGGGCTGAACAGGCTGAGGAAAGAAACGGGCCAAGGCAAAAAGGATTGGATCCAGGGCAAGACTTTGGAAATTTAGGATTTTCAAAATCTGGCAAAATTTTAGGGGTGTTACATCCTCTCCCCCTTAAAAAGAATCTTGTCCCCGAGATTCAACTTAAGTAGGGACTGGTTTAGTAAAACTTGCTGCATTACCAATTTGGATGCTAGTTGGGGTATTGTTGGTATCTTGGATCTGAGTGGTATGGCAGACTCCTTATTCGTTATGCTTGGTATACCTATCCTATTGTATGGTTCTTATAATTCAGTGCATTTACCAACATCAACTATCTGATTATTTGAGCCACTGAGGTTCATTTCATTCTTATCCATCAATCTCTCGTTATGATAATGTAACTTCAGAGCATCATCCAATAATAAGATTGTATATCTAAGTGAAATCCGACAACCCTTCATGCTTGTCTAATAATCCATCATCTCATATATCCTGATGATCATGTCTATGGACTTTACTGTTTAAACTCTAATTCTTGAGCAAATATCTGCCAATGACATGCTCATGTCCTAAGTAATAATCTAATAATCCAATGACTTCTATATCCCTATTGCCTTTTTGGACATTCTACATAATCTAGACATTTCAATAATTTCTCATTTGATGAGTCTCGTAATCCTAGATAATCCACCAATCTCGATTGTATCAGCAATCACTAAAGGTCAATCCATTCTCACACACCTCTGATTCAAATACAATCTTCAAGAAAGCATTTTCTAATGAAGGATTCATTTGTCTAAGTAAATCCAATATCTTTTAAATCTTCCTATGAAATCCTAAGTCTTGTTTACCATGATCGTTGTAGCTTCTTCTAAGGAATCTTATAATTTGGTATATCCGTCAAATTTTAATTTGTTCCTAGTTTAGATCCAAAATCATCATAGTCTGATCATTCTCACTAACTTGTTCTATTATTCCTATAAGTGGGTATATCCACCACAACTTCATTGTCACTCCTAGTTTATACCCGGCATGATCTAAGTAAATCCAATAATGCTTGATATTATCCTTACGAAATCAAAGCTCATACTTCTCAATTGCTTCAACTAATTTCTATCCTATGAATCCAATATTCAGATTGATCCACTAAAGTTCTGCTTTACTCCGGATTTAAATCTAGTTCTCCGAAAAATCTCTTCCAATAGCTTGTGAATCCAGGCAAGATCCGATATCCCTATATATTCTTTTTGTTCCCTATTGTCCTTCCTAGAGTCTCATATAGTCTCCACATTAATTCAATCTTAGCTTTTTGGCTAATCCACCCAAAATTTCTTCTAACTAACACATCTCTAGTTTTCCAACTCAGACACCTCTCTTGTGGCTAGGAATCGGTAATTGGATTGCAGCGGTTTAGAAAACCAGAAAGGTAAGTAGGATTTGGAGTATAGGCAAGGGCAGAAAAGATGTGGGATAAGAATCAAGAAGAAGTCAGGGTAGAAAGGAAGGTTTTTTATACATAGTCTTTATTTTGAAAACATAATTAGTTTTGCACAAGTTGTTTATATGCTGCTATAATGGCTTAGTGCACACTTGGCTATTATACAATCAAACGTTCATCTACTCGTGGGTTTTTACCCGTAAACCAAGGATGTCGAACGGGTATTACTGACTAACTACTCGAACAGTGACCTCAGATTCTTCGAAAGGAAGAATCTTGATCAAGAAATTCATAGCATGCCTTTTACTTTATTGTTTAATTTTAACAATAACTCCGTTCTGTGTTATTTGGTTAGTTAGTGTGTCAGTGTTTCTTTTTCTTCTTTTAGAGCTATCTTCCAATCACATTTCCCAGATTATAATCATCTACACTCTACCCACATTATATCGTGATCTCCATCAAATATTCACTGGGTGGACCTAATTAAATCCAATTCAGGAATCTATATCCATCAATGTATCAATATTCAAACGCTCCTTCTTCCGCAATCCATCAATCCTATAGCCTACAATGATTGACTTTCTTCTGCCTTCCATCAAATCAACATACCCTCTAGCAACTACTTCAGTTCTTATTCCTAAATCATCCATTAATCTTCTAACATGCATTGTCAATTCTGTTTAACTTATTTTGGTTCAATCCTTTAGTATCTAGAATTCAACTATTTCACCAAGACATCTTTCTAAAGACAGATCACTACCTTAGCAATTTCCTATAGGAAAATCCAATTCCAAAGATCATCCACCTAATATATGAGTATTATCTTAATGGTAATCCAACATTTATCTTTGCCCATGATCATTTTCTATTAATCCTCCATCTATAGACTTCATTTTTGTCTCATCCACTAGTAATCAAAATCTTCATTATTAATCATATTCCACCGATCCAACAATTAATCTAAGTTCCTTCATCTATTACTCCTGATTCTTTCCAATTATCATGCCAATCTGATTATTGATCCCAAGATGAGGGTTGAATCTTCCTTAATATTCTTTTATTCATGTAAGGGCCAATCCTAACATTCTTATTTATTTAAATCCTCCAATGGCACTTCACTACCACTATGAATCCAGATTTGCCACTTCATTTTTTTTGATCAACTTTCCTAAGACTTCATTAATTTATGTATGATCCTCTAGGTTTTCCCCTAATGAATCTTAATTTCTAGCAAAATTTCTTTGAAATAATCCTATCTTTAGGGTGGCTCACTCCTGTTACACCATCCATTATTTGGTGGTCATCCTTAATTAATCCAGCAATATACTGATCAAGTAGTACTACTTCTCGACAGCGACCACCAACAATCCAATTTGCCTACAGCATTTAAACCTTTAATCATACTAAGGTATTTCAACCATCAGACATATCCTTCAATAATTACTTTTAAGTTGAATTAAATCTTCACAAAACATCTGCTTACCACACCCTATAACCAAAGTAATAATCCTTCGATCTCCAATATTGCACTATATCTCTTAAGTTGTAATCCAACTGTTCTTTATTAATCATATAAACCTCATCTTCTCAATCTTCTTCATTCTTACACTTCTCCCAGTATTAACACCGCTAATCAATCACTATATCCTTAATGTCTTATGTTTCCCAATTTTATATCTTCTTCCTCCTGATCCACCGAACATACATCTTGTCGTCTCAGGATTCATCCCAAATTCATTAGTAATGTCGCCATCTATACGCCTTCTATCGTATCACCTGCCAACTCATAATAATCCAAGCTAAACGGCAATACTTCTGATTTCACCAATATCAAATGACTAAACCAATCTTCGGATCTATTACAATTATTGGCACCAACAGCAACCTAAGGTCCTTATCACTAGAGGCCTATGAATACATTAGATCCTCCGATAATGCTTATATCATGAACCGCCAAAGATCCATTCATCTTTGATGCTAAGTCATAATCATAATCAACTGGTCTAGTAATCAATCTCTCTACTTCTGTCCATCACTTTTTAATTTAAAATCAATGTCGAGGAAATTATCTACTAGCAATGATTAACTGCTTCGCTAAATCAATTAATTCTTCGCACTCCATTGTATCTCCTATTAATCCAACTCATTTGGGTTAACCCACCGAAACTCATATACTATCTCTGATCTTACTCCAATTTCCAAAGGGTATTTACTAATATTATGACTTTTGACCTAGGAATTAGTCCAACAATTCCCTATAACCCAATCAAAATCCAAGATTTACATAGCCCTGTAATCCAAATAAACTTATTAATCATCTACTCCTTTCTCAAATTTTTTTCCAGCATGACTCTGATCTCGAAAACATTATCCACCGACAATAGAGTCATTTTCCTAAGAGGAATCCAATAAAACTTTATATTTCTTGAGATTTCTAAAGATCTATAGTCTAATCATTGTAATTAATCTCCTTAGACAAACCTTAGTATCTTGATTACTAGCCAAGGCATCATACCATCTTCCATCTCCGATCATAGCATCAAGGGCTCACATAGACATTCAGATTCCCATTTGCATTTCTGAAATCTTACTCAATTTCATCCATTCCAATTTTTCCTTGTCCAATGGACATCTACTTCCTAATAATCCACCAAGATTTCGTAATGATCCATCAGTCCTATAGAATCCAATTACTTCGATAGGTTTCAAATCCTGAAATCTTTATAGTTTCACCAAGGCTTCCCTTCGTCATTAACCTATGTTCACCAATGCATCCCATCCAATTACTCCTTGATGGGCTCTATCTACACACTGTTTCACTTGCCCTTTTTGATTATAATTTACAACAATTTTCTGGGTTACGTGTCTAATCGAATTTTTGCAACACCCAACCATGCTTTTAAAAACAAAACATTTCACAACCACATCTAGGATAGATAAGGTAGCATAAGGAAAGTCGAGAATAGCAATAATACTTAGGGTTTTTGGAAGTCCTATTGCATAGCAAAATACTTTGCAAAACTCGCATCCTAACGCCCAAATCTATTCCTAGGTTTACAACCTACAGTCAAACTTGATATTCCTCCAGTTTGCTTGCTGCTGCTAGGGTCATTGTTCTAATTTCCTGGCATTTTTATTCGGTTGCTTTACAAATTCTTCTGCAAGATTTTTAAACTGTTGTTAGCTTGGGTGAGTTCTAGTAGAAAAGTTTATCTTTAGAATAGGTAAGAAAGGAAATTTTATGAAAAGAAATTCCAATCTTGACATTTTAGAGCATAGATGAGAACCATTCATACGAGAGACACATTAATTTTAAAACATGAACATAGTTCATTACACGCACTGATAGGTTCATAGCTCACTCATAACACACACAATCACAACAATACATTTGAAGAACAACGTCTACGGATAAGGGTAGGTTCTATCTACACTAGCGACATTACTACGACATGTACGCATCTCACGCTAAGTACTCCAGTCTCCTTCTTCTCCTTCTTCAACTGGCTGCCTTTTGTCTAATTCAGGATGGAGCTCTTCGTCCTCTTGCAGAATAAGACGAGATGAGAATAAGAGAGATTAAATCGTAACGTCGTCGAAGGAAAAGAACTGCTTTCCTTGCGGCCTCCTGTCTCACGTCCTCTTTTCTTGTCCAGTATCTCGTGAATATGAAGCTTCCTCCGAACAGCTTAACTTTAACCCAACCTATTAAACGGAAATTTTGAAGTCTAGCAGAGAAATAGAAAACCTTTTCAAATCAAAACTCTGAAGATGTGTCCCTAAGGAAAGATGAGGTAGCAAAGATAAGGATTAGAAAGCAATATTACTTATATTTTTCGCAAACCTTTTTATTTTATAAATAGGTTTTATAAACACTGATCCTAGGCCATCCTATCTTAGGTTTCATCCTACGGTCAAAGCTGGGCTCTGATACCACTCTGTCACGCCCCCAAATTTCGGGGTCGCGACGTGTCACCCACCACTGCCCAGGAGTTTCTCAGCCGCAGGACGCAGAGTTGATACATTACCAGCACATCGATAAAACATCCAAAGGTATTATAGAACGGTAAAATAAGCATAGCAGCGGTTTAACTTACATTAGACTGGGGCATTCAAGCCCAAGTTTGCATCACAAAATGGACCTAAACCACAGGCGCCTTTGAGCGTACGGATAAAACCTAGAACCCATATTCGTCTCCATCAAGATATTCTTCTTCGAATGGGCCTTCTCCATTGACCTGCGCATCTGATTTGTATTGTGCAGTAATGAGTACGCGACGTACTCAACAAGCCACAACGGAAAGCCGTATACTTAACTACATGCATTGAATTGCAAGGAAGGGTGTAGGGTTTGAATATACCATTTGGTGGATGCATGACTCTACTTCAACCTAGCATTTGAAAACATACTATTTAATTCATAAACATAGCAATCTCTTGAGTTTAAGCACCACATCAAGTTATCATCGGATGCCATTCAAACATCACAGAGAAATTCTACTTGTGCTTCGAAACGAGTATCACCTCTCAACACAACTCCATTAACCGGGAGTACGGCGTATTCGAATACCATTTGATTTGACTCTGCAGAGTTGCTCAGCTTTACCCATATGATCGCCGTACCTCCTATTGTCACTGCAGTTTACACACGCCACTTGGTGTGTCGACAGAGGTAGGCTATCAAGGCCTTTTGTCTGCTCTATCTTCTGAAGTTCCTACCCAGGAACCGTAATCACTCGCTCTCCCGAGAGCCGACGGGCCAATGTCAACTACGCGGTTCGGGATTTGAGTGGATTCCAGTTGTGAGTCCCCCAACCTGTGGGTTATCACTCAGTCGCTTCTGCGGGGCATTCCAACGGAATGTCAAGCTAAGGTGTAGTCGTCCATTGGGTAGAGCAGAGGTACTAAGCCAGGCTCGACGAATCGAACATGTGGTTGAGCGATTTCTTATGTTTTTCACTATGCACAAGGGTCTCGTCCTTAACCGCCCTGAGCGGTAATTCTCCCGATTACCCTCAGTTCACGGTCAGGGGAATGGCTGCCCATTCAGCTCGTGAAGGCCCCACTTCGTGGTCCCTACCGTCGACATTTCCATTTCCAGAAACTGCATCCTCCGAGTTTGATTAACATGCTCGACATTGTCATTTTACCGTAAGGACTATACCCTATGTCGATAATACCTGTGGCTATCCTACAAGTTCTCAAACAATTATGGCTTGCAATCATTGACAGGGCTGTGTAGGTGGTAGGTCATAACTATGTTATCATGTCATTCGAAAATACTGCATACGAGAGTGTCATGCATAAAGTAATAACTAAACTAGTACCATTACGAATAATAACATGGCGAGTAGGTTCAACATGAACAAGATTGTGTTGTGACTTGCCTACTGCTCCGGGATCTGCTGGGATGAAGTCTTCCGGGTATCCTTCGCCTTCGGGATCCTGTCCTAGCGCTGGCTCGTCTCTAACGTTCCCTAGTTGCAAGAAAATCCAAACAGACAAACACACGTATATAAGTCCGAGCTCGGCGAATGCGAGCTGGGAGCAAAATATAAATGTATTGAAAATAAGCTGAGGGTTGAGTGGGCTCGGAACCTGACGTTGGGTAGATGGTGAGGGTCGAAGGGTTGGAATTAGGGTTTTCGAACGGAGAGTCGAACTATGAGGTGGAGGGGGTTTTGTGGGTTTTGAGTATTAAAAGATGAGAATTTGGACTAATGGACATCAGGAATGGAACCGAGGCGTTGAGGATCGAAAGAATTAGAGAGGGAGGATTTTAGGGTTTTCGGACGAAGGGTTTGAGAATAGGTGGAGGGGGTTTTTGTGGGTTTTGGACATCAACCAGTGGAGATTGGAATTAAAGGATGGTATAGATGGATCCGCGTCGTCGAGACGATCGAATTGATGTATAATAGTGATTTTTAGGGCTTTCGGATGTTGCAGAAATTAAATAACAGAGAACAAATGGATTAAAAAGGAAAGAGGAGAAGGCGGGCTGCTGCTGGATTGATAACGGGCTTCGGCCTGGTGGGAAAAAGGAATAAAACAAAAAGAAAAAAAAGGGCTGCCGAGTGGGCTGGCCTGCTAGGGAAGAAGGCCGGCGGCCTGATAGAGGGGAGGGGGATCGGGGCGCTGGCCGGATGGGGAAACAGGGGAGGCGGCGACGAGGAAAGGGGCCGGCGGCGGCGGGAGCGATTGCTCGCCGGTGAGCTTCGCCGGACTAAATTAGGAAGTCAGGGAGCATCCATGAGTGGTGGGGATCCCATTTTTGCGAAGAAGTGGAGGCGGTGCTGTGGGGGAGTGGGCTGGCATCGGGAGGGAGTGGCTCGGATCGAGCTCGCCGGAGGGGAGGTGTGCGCCGGTGAGGTTTGCCGGGGTTTGGGGGAAAAACGGAGGAGGTGGGGGTTCCAGAGAGAGAGGGGTTACTCGGGGCTGCTCGGGAGCTACATAATAGGAGAAGGGGAGTTCGGCGGCGGCGAGCGGTCTCGGGTTCCACTCACCGGAGATGGAGGCGATGGCGGCGAGGTGGTTTGGGCTCGGGAACGGCGACGGCGAGGTGCTCGGCTCGGGTGGAAGCTCGCCGGAGAAAAGGACACGGCGGCGGCTCGCCTGAGCTAGAGAAGAGGAGGGGATTAACTGGGAGGGTGAGGAGATGGCAAAGGAGGCCATGCATATGCTCGGGTTGCTCTAGGTCTTGGGAGAACGAGGGAGGGGCTACTGCAGAGCGGCTCGGTTGAGCTCACTGGAGAAGATGGCGATGGTTGCGAGCTTGCCGGAGCTCGGGGATGGAGAGGGGATTGCTCGGGTTGCTTGGGGAGTTCGGGAGCGAGAAAACGGAGGTGGAGGGGACGAGGCGGACTTTGCTGTTGGGGAGAAAAGTGAGAGAGAGAGCGCTGAGAGAGAAGCTCGGAAGCGTGTCGCGGCAGAGGCAGGAGCGGGGTGGCGTGGCGCGCGAGCAGCTCGGGTGAAGCATGCGATGGCGAGGCTTCGGCGCCGCGTGGCTTGAGCCCTCGGGCGCTGTGCTGAAGCGGTGAACGGGAGGAGGGAGAAAGCAGAGAGGACGATGGGCTGAACAGGCTGAGGAAAGAAACGGGCCAAGGCAAAAAGGATTGGATCCAGGGCAAGACTTTGGAAATTTAGGATTTTCAAAATCTGGCAAAATTTTAGGGGTGTTACATCCTCTCCCCCTTAAAAAGAATCTTGTCCCCGAGATTCAACTTAAGTAGGGACTGGTTTAGTAAAACTTGCTGCATTACCAATTTGGATGCTAGTTGGGGTATTGTTGGTATCTTGGATCTGAGTGGTATGGCAGACTCCTTATTCGTTATGCTTGGTATACCTATCCTATTGTATGGTTCTTATAATTCAGTGCATTTACCAACATCAACTATCTGATTATTTGAGCCACTGAGGTTCATTTCATTCTTATCCATCAATCTCTCGTTATGATAATGTAACTTCAGAGCATCATCCAATAATAAGATTGTATATCTAAGTGAAATCCGACAACCCTTCATGCTTGTCTAATAATCCATCATCTCATATATCCTGATGATCATGTCTATGGACTTTACTGTTTAAACTCTAATTCTTGAGCAAATATCTGCCAATGACATGCTCATGTCCTAAGTAATAATCTAATAATCCAATGACTTCTATATCCCTATTGCCTTTTTGGACATTCTACATAATCTAGACATTTCAATAATTTCTCATTTGATGAGTCTCGTAATCCTAGATAATCCACCAATCTCGATTGTATCAGCAATCACTAAAGGTCAATCCATTCTCACACACCTCTGATTCAAATACAATCTTCAAGAAAGCATTTTCTAACGAAGGATTCATTTGTCTAAGTAAATCCAATATCTTTTAAATCTTCCTATGAAATCCTAAGTCTTGTTTACCATGATCGTTGTAGCTTCTTCTAAGGAATCTTATAATTTGGTATATCCGTCAAATTTTAATTTGTTCCTAGTTTAGATCCAAAATCATCATAGTCTGATCATTCTCACTAACTTGTTCTATTATTCCTATAAGTGGGTATATCCACCACAACTTCATTGTCACTCCTAGTTTATACCCGGCATGATCTAAGTAAATCCAATAATGCTTGATATTATCCTTACGAAATCAAAGCTCATACTTCTCAATTGCTTCAACTAATTTCTATCCTATGAATCCAATATTCAGATTGATCCACTAAAGTTCTGCTTTACTCCGGATTTAAATCTAGTTCTCCGAAAAATCTCTTCCAATAGCTTGTGAATCCAGGCAAGATCCGATATCCCTATATATTCTTTTTGTTCCCTATTGTCCTTCCTAGAGTCTCATATAGTCTCCACATTAATTCAATCTTAGCTTTTTGGCTAATCCACCCAAAATTTCTTCTAACTAACACATCTCTAGTTTTCCAACTCAGACACCTCTCTTGTGGCTAGGAATCGGTAATTGGATTGCAGCGGTTTAGAAAACCAGAAAGGTAAGTAGGATTTGGAGTATAGGCAAGGGCAGAAAAGATGTGGGATAAGAATCAAGAAGAAGTCAGGGTAGAAAGGAAGGTTTTTTATACATAGTCTTTAATTTTGAAAACATAATTAGTTTTGCACAAGTTGTTTATATGCTGCTATAATGGCTTAGTGCACAACTTGGCTATTATACAATCAAACGTTCATCTACTCGTGGGTTTTACCCGTAAACCAAGGATGTCGAACGGGTATTACTGACTAACTACTCGAACAGTGACCTCAGATTCTTCGAAAGGAAGAATCTTGATCAAGAAATTCATAGCATGCCTTTTACTTTATTGTTTAATTTTAACAATAACTCCGTTCTGTGTTATTTGGTTAGTTAGTGTGTCAGTGTTTCTTTTTCTTCTTTTAAAGCTATCTTCCAATCACATTTCCCAGATTATAATCATCTACACTCTACCCACATTATATCGTGATCTCCATCAAATATTCACTGGGTGGACCTAATTAAATCCAATTCAGGAATCTATATCCATCAATGTATCAATATTCAAACGCTCCTTCTTCCGCAATCCATCAATCCTATAGCCTACAATGATTGACTTTCTTCTGCCTTCCATCAAATCAACATACCCTCTAGCAACTACTTCAAGTTCTTATTCCTAAATCATCCATTAATCTTCTAACATGCATTGTCAATTCTGTTTAACTTATTTTGGTTCAATCCTTTAGTATCTAGAATTCAACTATTTCACCAAGACATCTTTCTAAAGACAGATCACTACCTTAGCAATTTCCTATAGGAAAATCCAATTCCAAAGATCATCCACCTAATATATGAGTATTATCTTAATGGTAATCCAACATTTATCTTTGCCCATGATCATTTTCTATTAATCCTCCATCTATAGACTTCATTTTTGTCTCATCCACTAGTAATCAAAATCTTCATTATTAATCATATTCCACCGATCCAACAATTAATCTAAGTTCCTTCATCTATTACTCCTGATTCTTTCCAATTATCATGCCAAATCTGATTATTGATCCCAAGATGAGGGTTGAATCTTCCTTAATATTCTTTAAGGCATAGATTGGTAGAGTCAGTTACTAGTTCTTCCATCTCGTCGTATCATTTAGAATCGCTTAATAAATAACTCATATAATTATGTTGCTTCTTAAACTGACTTTACACGAGAGTTAGCACTAAATGCAATAGCGTATAAAGATAATTTGGTTTAGTCTAGAGGCTGACTCTTCACGAAGAGTCAAGTTGGTTCTCTCTCCTCCTTCTCTCTCCTACATATCAATAATTATCCTATGTGGTATGACGAAGAGTTAACTGATGTCACACCATTGCACATGCCCTTAGGGCCTGTTTGTTTAGGCTTTTTTTAGCTTTTGGACTTTGGCTTCGAAGCCAGAAAAGCACCTATTTACCTGCTTTTGGCTTTTGGCTTAAGTTATTTCAGGCTTTTCGAAGCCAAAAGCCAAAAACAGGTAAATAGGTGTTTTTCTGGCTTCGAAGCCAAAGTCTAAAAAGCCAAAAGCTTGCCAAACAAACAAGCCCTTAGCAATGTTTTAGCAGCAATTCCGATTCGGACATAACCATGACTTTGTGACACCATGGTCGAGAGGGAAACAATCACTTGCCTTTGTTCCTCTTTGGTTCGATGTTAAAATAGATCAAAAATGCTCCTAGTGAAAAGTGCTACAATTAGCACTGTGCACCTAGAGGACATCAAAGGTCCACCTGATCCATCATGTGGCCATGTGGTCCAAGGGACTTGTTTAGCCTGAAATCACAAATATGAGGGCACAAGCGAACTTTTTAGAAGTATATGGACCATGTTAAGGAAAGTGACTCATATCCTAAACCTATTAGGATTCAAGAGGTGTGCTATAAGGAAATTAGAGGAAACCTACTAGGATTCAAACTCCTCCTTACTTTTCAATAGTCTACATGGGAACCTATATGGCCTAGTTCTTTTCGGCTTCTCCATGGGCTTCTCCCAGAAGCTGCCCTCTCCCAGCTTCTCCCAGAAGCCGCCCTCTCAAATTCGTCAGGGCTTCTAATTTAGACATACTATGACTAGTTTAGAAGCCCCGATGAATTTGAGGGGGCAGCTTCTGGGAGAAGCTGGGAGGGGGCAGCTTCTGGGAGAAGCCCCTGGAGAAGCCGAAAAGAACTGGGCCATAAACTAATGAGGGGGTGGCCATAGGAACACAACCCAAGCAATCAAGCAATCTACAAGTGAGGTGCAAACAAGAGAGGATTAGAGGATTAGATGTTAGTTTCTTTAATACCAGATTATAATATAGGGCAAGAATCCGATGGTCCTAAAAGGTGTGAGAGAGCGACAATCTCTTGTACTCTTTTGAGATCGTGCTTAAAGAATTCACGGTCGGCTTCGCCAAATCTTTTCGCTTTTGTCGTGATTGTTAGTATTTTGGTACTCTCTACGGGGTTTATACTTCGTCTTGATACCTTGCACGCTTGTACCGTATCACACAAACTCTGATCGAATCTAGGGACTGTTGCGCATAACAAGAGGTATTAGAGCGTAACAAGTGGTATCAAAGCCAAGGCCAGATTAATAGATCTGTGAGAAGGTCAAAAAGGCATCAGGTAGCATGTAATCAGGAGCGATGTCGATGATGTGGAGCCAGGTAGAGGAATTTGACAGTGGTGGAAACTTCAGCGTGTGGCAATGTGTGGTGAAAGTTGTTCTTGTCCAACAACTACTACTCGATGCTTTTGAAGGGAAAAAATCAGCTAAGACATCTGACAAGAATGGATGGTGATGGAGCGAAAGACTGCTAACATAATCCGTCTATGTCTCTTCGATGAGATAAAGTATTAGGCAATCAAGGAGAATTCACCAAAGAATTATGGAGTGACCTATAAGAATTGTACATGACAAAGCCATTGACAAATCTGTGGGTGTTAAAGCGGCAGCTGTTCCGGTTACGCATGGAGGAAGGCACACGGTTCATTGACCATCCCAACATCTTCAACAAGCTTGTATATGTTGATTCCAGGGCACCCCAAAATAATTTTTGCATATTTCTAAGTATTTCAAATTTGTTTGTAACGCCCAATAAGTCCACAGGGCAAATGGTTTTAAAATAAAACATAAGTGTTATGGTTTTCTTTCGATCAGGACAACCCTCATTCCATGCTATATATCCATTGCTCAAAAATTTATTTTTCCTTTCTTTAACCTAAAGCTCAAAACCTTATGAACCCAATATTAACTAATTTCCACATACACCACCCTCAGACTCCGACCTGAGGTATCCTTAAGCTTGAAAACTTGAAGGTTAGTGCAAGGATCTGTTTTTCCAGAAACTCTAAAACCCTAGGTCAATGACTCTAAAACGATGACGCCTAATATCTCTGGTATCAACATTCTTTTCTTTTATCATGGCATATCATTCGAATCTTATTTGGGATTTCCTGGCTTGGTTGTTTATTCGACACTCTTTTGACGTGTAGTTGACGGAGTGAGGTACGTACGATAGGAGGACCCGGAATCACCCCCGTGTCAGGATCAAAACCAAGAATTGCCAGACAAGCATTTCTCACCTTGACCATGTCGAAACTTATATGTGTTGAACTTATGTTTTGTTTTCAACTCGCATGCTATGTTCGTACCAACGCTATGTTAAGTTAAGAGTAGCTATGACCTATAGATGCATGGCCAAGGATCTAACTTGATATATTCTTGTAATCCTTGTATTAGACACTGGACATGGTAGCTCCAGTGAAGTAATAGATTTATTTATAGGATGTAAACCAAGCTTAGAACCGCTATAGACTAAACTCCAAAAACTTTTATGGGTTCGGGAATTACTTCGGGGCTGGGAATAAAACCTCTGAGGTGATGTAAGTTGCCACGGAGGATGTTGAAAGAGATTTTTACCAAAAACCCCAAAATCAAATGGGAGATGATTCTGATTCGGGTGGGAATGGTAAGAGGGGTTTGGGAGCTTGACGTAGCATGTAGAAGAGGGGATGTCAAGTGATAATGTGAAACCTCACTCGAATAAACCAAGGACCGAGCCTAGGTGCCGCTAAACCAGGTTCACCCCGTACGTCCACATGGCCTTTGTGGGAAGGACTTGGCTAATTATCCCGTCGAGTACTAGTGTCTGGACCCGTGAGTAATAGGAAGAGAGTGTTAGGTGGATTGATATCTCTAGAGGACCTCCGCGTGGATACGTAGGAAGTTGTTCGACACAAAGATGAGTCCACTTCGGGTTGTATGTCAGGGATTGCCGAGCACAAACAAAAACTGGGTAGATCTTATCTAGCGGGTCCAGCTCTGGTACAAAAATAGGTGAAAGGTCTCGTTGTAATAACCCTACTGATACACCTCGTGAAGTGTATTCGTAGCTCTCGGTAACAAGGGGAACTTATATCTTGTGGGTAAAGTCGTACAACCTCTGCAGAGTGATAAAATCTATTTGAATAGCCACGTCCTCGGTTATGGACATAATCTGGCAAGGCCATACACTAGTTAGACTAAGTTTTGTTTGCAAAATCTTGGAAAGGGATTAAGGACGTGGGCATGATGTGTCTACAGGATGCAATTTACGCTACGGCGGGTAGCAAGGAATTACAGAAGAGAGTCCTAGTCATATTACAGGGGTCAGTACGGGCAGGTAATGAGAATTATAGCAGGTGATAGGTGAAGTTATCGGCCTAAGATGTGAAAAGGGTAGCGGAAGCTACCTCAAGCGATAATATGTTCATTTGAGTTACAACCGATTTCAAAATTGCCTTAGAATCTATTATTCTTGTATTTAATTGAAAACTTACTTTTCCGCACAACATGTGACCTAGAATAGAGCTACCTCCTTTGAATCAAACCATGCATGAAATATAGCTGTATTATTCTTCCATGGGAATTGTTTGCGAGTACATTCAATATACTCACCTGGCTTGTTGATGTGGCCAGGCGAGGAGGAGTGCTACTCTGACGACAACGATGACAGTGATTTCGAGGGCTAGGACGTTACCCTAGTCAGTTGCCTGTGGTTGGCATATTGATGGGCAAACAACCACGTGTATCTTTCTGCTGCAATTTCTTTTAATTCAGCCAACAGGCCTGGTTTGTACCAATAAATACCATAATAGCTATTTGTGTATCAGACTCGGTATTGTATGACTATGATACCAAGCAGCTTGTGTGTACTGGCTACTGATCACACTACTGCAAGTTGACCCTTTCCTAAACGTCATTACTGACGGGCATAAGATAGACCGTCAGTGGTAAACAAACCACTGACGGGCGGATTAATACGACCGTCAGTGGAGACATGAGTTTGACTGATTTTACGTGGAAAAAGTAACACTGACGGGCTCAAAACTACGCCCGTCAGTGGTGCTGTTATACCACTGACGGGCCCGAAAGTCAGCCCGTCAGAGGTTCTTTTGGCCCACTAAAAGCCCGTCCAGATCCCTAGCAGCCCGCCTCCTCTCTCTTCCTATAAATTGTATTCTAACCCTAGCAGCCCGCCTCCTCTGTCTTCTCTTCTCTCCCTCTCTCCCCCAACCCGCCGACCCCTCTCTCCCCCGAATCCCTCTCTCCCCCAGCCCGCCGCTCCCTCCCTCCCCTCCGGCCTCCCCTCCCTCTCTCCCCTCCGGCCTCCCCTCCCCTCCGGCCTCCCCTCCCCTCCCCCGCTCCCTCTCTCCCTCTCTCCCTCTCCCCCTCCCCTCCCCCGCTCCCTCTCTCCCGGATCCAACGGCGTGTCGGCGCTTCGGGGCGGCGCGGGGCCAGCGGCGCGAGGCAGCGGCGCGGGGGCCGGCGGCAACGGGCCAGCGGCGCGGGGAGCAGCGGCGCGGGGCAACGGCGCCGGGGGGGCGGCACGGGGGGGGCGGCGCGGGGAGCAGCGGCGCGGGGGGGCGGCCGGGGCAGCGGCGCGGGGAGCAGCGGCGCGGGGGGGGCGGCCGGGGCAGCGGCGCGGGGAGCAATGGCGCGGGGGGGCGGCCGGGGCAGCGGTGCGGGGGGGGCGGCACGGGGGGGCGGCGCGGGGCCAGCGGTGGATCTGGTGGCGCGGGGCCAGCGGTGGATCTGGCGGCGCCGGGGCAGCGGTGCGGGGGGGGCGGCCCGGGGCAGCGGCGCGGGGCGGCGGCGCGGAGCGGCGGCGTGGGGGGGGCGGCGCCCAGGGCAGCGGCGGATCCAGCGGGCTACCCGGGCCCGGCCCAACTTTTTTTTTGCTCCCCAGCTGTATCGCCACTGACGGGCATGGAGCCCGTCAATGGCTTTTTTTAGCACCACTGACATCTAATTAGTGACGGGCCCGAATGCCCGTCAGTAGGCGCGTTTTTTGCCCGTCAGTGCTAGGTGATTCTGCAGTAGTGTCATGGGATCAGTACAGGAAACATAGGGGTTTATCTGGCTTTAAAACTGGGTACGCCACAATGAGATAAATTGATAAATTTGAGATGGTCAACATCGAGCGTGAAAGATATGTCACTCATGATCATATGATCAAATGGTTTTGATAAGCAATTGCAAATTTTTTTGGACTAACACATTTGCTATGTATAAGAAAGGTGTGTCGGTTAGGTTCCATTTAGTGAGTTGACATCAAGAGGATGATCTCAAGTGTGAATGACATCAAGTGTAGAATGATCATCAAGTTGAAAAGGGCAAGCTCAAGATAAGCATAATACTTGGACATATGCTTGAAACTTGTGATTCATTAAGTGTTGATAGATATGTGAACATGGCTTCAGTTGAGCATGATAGAGCTTGAAGGATAAAGCACAAGTAATCAAGTGGTTTGGTGAGTAATTTCAATCATGCTTGTGAACTAATCATGTTCCATGTATTTACAAAATGTGAGAGTTATGTTCACTTGATGATGCTACATCAAGACAATGATCTCACTAGAGCTCAATTGGAGATGGCATTAAGTGTCGATAGTCATCAAGGTATATTGAGTGTCATCATAAGGTTTAAAGGGTGTTTCATATGAGGGTGATACTGAAAAATGCTAAGGTGATCATCATACAAGGATGAACCAACACTACTACAGAACATGTCAATACTGACGGCCAAAAACCCACATTAGTGACGGGTTTTTGGCCCATTAGCAATTAAAGGTCAGTAATGACTCATATTATCAGTGACGGGTAATTTACCCATCACTGATAAATGTCATCACTGACGAGTTAAATATTTACCCGTCCGTGATGGTAGAGTCATCACTGACGGGTACTTTTTTTACTCGTCAGTGATGACGTTTTCACAGGTGAAGAAAAGTCATCACGGAAGGGTAGAAAAAGTACCCGTCAGTGATGACTCTACCATCACGGATGGGTAAATATTTAACCCGTCAGTGATGAGAGTCATCACGGACGGGTAGAAATTTAACCCATCAGTGATGACGTTTTCAGAGGCGCAAAAAAAAACCCTACCCAGGCACTACCGGGTAGGGTTTCACTAAAACAGCTATAACTTTTACATACGGTGTTCGTTTTGGGTCCACAACCACTCAAAATGACTGTATCGACGAGGCGCATCTAAAAAATCTACGCATCTTTAGACCTATATAATTTTTCACCTCCAAATTTGGCCTCTAAGACTGACTTTTTCCCCTCCGAACGAAACATCGCCTCTTCCGACCCTCCGTTGAACTTCTTCCCGAGCTCCAAATACAGTAATCTTTGTGGATTCTAAACCATGAGGGAGTAGAGCTGCTAAAAAAAATACGCGAAAAAATTTGAAAAATAAAAATTTAGGCTCGAGGATCTTTCTTACCTCGAATCCAACTGAAATTCCCGTGTAAGCTCCACCATGTTCCTACGGGGATGGTGACGTGAAGAGGATATGCTCCCTTGTGACCGATTTGGACAGGAAGGATGAGAGGAGAGGAGGAGAGGAGGGTGAAAGGGAGAAGGAAAAAATCAAGATCTGGATCTGCACTGAGGGGAATTATATACCCCGCGGGATTCTAAAATTTCGAGTTTTGAAATTTCAGAGTTGGCGGGATTCACATCACAGACGGGTCTCTTTTCAACACGTCAGTGATGAGTTTCACACATCACTGACGGGTCAGAAAACTACCCGTCCGTGATGACAAAATTTCGGGTTTTGAAATTTTGGAGTTGGCGGGATTCACATCACGGACGGGTCTGTTTTTAACCCGTCAGTGATGAGTTCCACACATGACTGACAGGTCAGAAAACTACCCGTCCGTGATGACAAAATTTAGGGTTTTGAAATTTTAGAGTTGGCAGGATTCACATCACGGATGGGTCTCTTTTTAACTCGTCAGTGATGAGTTTCACACACTGACGGGTCAGAAAACTACCTGTCCGTGATGACAAAATTTTGGGTTTTGAAATTTCAGAGTTGGCGGGATTCACATCATGGACGGGTCTTTTTATTACCCGTCAGTGATATGCTCGACATCACTGACAGGTATTTATTTTGCTCGTCTATGATGATGTTTTTATCAAAACCCGTTACTGATGGTTTTCATCACTGACGGATATTTTTTGCCTGTCAGTGATGGTAGGGTCCAGGATAACTTTTTTTGTAGTAGTGAAAGTAAAGCTTCAATGTTGATAAGCACCAAGAGATGACGATATTAAGATCTGCAAGTTCAACTCAAGCATTATGTGAAGACATATACTTGACGATTATGGTCCATCAAGCTATGGTGGACAAGCTAATGAAGATGTTATCAATAGAAGGCTTCCCATATTGGTTTATGGGAAAACATATATATTGAAAGACTTCATTAAACAAAGAAGATAGAAGAAATCTGACTTTGGAACGAGGATGATCGCCTTCATCAAGCTCAAGTGGAGTACTCAAAATGAATGTATGCTTTTTTAGGTGATCCTAGTTTTACTCATCTCAAGGTGTTGAAGGGAAACCGGAACATATGATAGAAAGTTGTTTTATCAAGATGAGTTGTCAGATAAGTAGCTTGACCGATTCACGTGTCGAGTGCTCAAACCTTTGCATATGTTGCATCCTCCTCTTTGTCGATCTTGGTTTGAATCTTGTGTGATCCAATCATTATTTTGTTGGTCTTTGATGACTCAATTGCACCGTTACATCTAGGAGAAAAAGTTTCTTAGTTCGGATCAACCGTTTGCCTTCTAGGAAGTTTTTCGTCATGTTAAAATCTACAATCTCGGAATCTCCGAGATTCAATTCAGAACCTCCAAGATTAGGCATTGAACTCACCATGTTTGAATCTCAGAACCTCTGACTTTAAAGTCAGAACTTCCAAGATTGCCTCCTAGAAATGTGTTTTAGCTAAGACCTTTGAATCTCGAACCTCCGATATTGCAAGTCAGAACCTCCTAGTTTCCTCGCTGTCCACGCTGATATAGTCGTTGCTTTGAATCTAGGAACCTTCATATTTGGTTCCGGAGCCACCGAATTTTACGCAAAATTGTGCAATGGCTATTTTTGAGGGTAGGCTATGAGTAGCCAGCTTGGCCGGCTTGAGGAGTGAGTTGCTGCCCCTGAGGATTATTCCTTATAATGAGACGGTGACCCAATCTTTCGATGAGATGGTGGTAGCTATCGATTTGGTGGAGCTTGGCCTTGACGATCCGACTATACCATACTAGACGATACGCCTTAACAATCGCTAAACCAATCTCCGATGGTTATTGATCTTGCCGTAGGCACGATCAACCTAAACAACGAAGTTCAAGTTCCTGCAAGCAACCGAAAAACCAGCAAGAATTGTGGTAATCTGCAATCTGAAATTGTAAGTATTAAATTGGCACAAGAGTTAGAAGAACAAATTGGGATTCCACTAGCGATCTGAATAAGGCAGTAGCCCTACACGACTTATAATGTGAATTTGTAGCAGTAGCTAAATAATATAATGAAACCCATCTAATCATAGGGATTCGGTGTGTCTTATATAGGAGAGGATGGGGGAGGTACTGTTCACGACTAAGACTCCATCTCCATTACGATTCGAATGTCTTTAAGTTTGCTGAAACTAAATGATATATGGCACACGGCTAGAAAAGGTGATGCAGCACCATGTTGGCTCCACCTAGTCGCAACCCTTTGTGGTGGAACTACCCTTGGCCGAACCCAAGAGGTGGGGGCCAAGGATTTTTCAGTAAGTCCTTGTTATGGTGGCTTGAGGGTTCTCCCACCTCCAATTGACTCAGCACTCGCGTTCATTATCACTTTTCCTTATCTTCATGCTCCATTGCTTGTCCCTCATATCCATGCTTCGACCCTCATTCCTAATTAGCAAAAGAACATCTTTATTAGGCAATATAATATTCTCATTACTATTAAATGAAGTGCTTAGAAACAAAAATACCTGATAATTGACTTGACGAGCACGAGCCCTAGTTATTGGTTCTTGAGGAGTAACACTCGGGGTTGACGTAGGTGTTATGGTGGTATCCTTAATAGGGATGTCCTCATCACCTTAAGTCCTTTTTGCTGCTCCCTCCTACTTAATAGCCTCTAAGACATGTGTTGCTCTTGGTGACGTGTGAAAGCAGTTTTTGCATCGTGTTGCACGTCACGATTACATTGGTTGCATCGGTTTGATCTCTCAATGTTGATTGTGTTCGAGTAGAAGTCGAAGAGTTTGTTACTCTTGGAGGCCACCGCCTCCTGACGGCTTTGGCCCGGGACGTCGCTATTGTTGATGGCGTCGAGGTTGCGCCACGAGGGATCCGGTCAGACGGCCCAGGATCCGGAGAGAGGTTTGAGAGACGGGACTGTAGCTCAGAAATGGTAGGAGGGAAGTGGAAAAGAGGGCAATTAGGGGATGGTAGCTAGGCGAGAGAGGCTCACCGGATTTGGCTAGCGAGGACGCTAGGGTAAAGAGGCTGACGGGATAAAGAGGTTGCTAGAGTATTTTTTTCACCTTTTGCCCTTTTTCTAGGATGAAGAGTAGGACAGAGAGACTACTAAAGATGCTCTATGACCAGCTAGGAGTCGTCCTTCCGATAAATTTCTCTTCTATTAATACTTTGTAATTTCACATGTCTAAAGTTTTTTTCCCTGAACGCTTCTATATCTTGAGACTATTTCAGACCCTACAACACCGCGCTAGACGAGCCTAGACATGCGGATATGCATCTGCTCTTGCTTTTGCTGTTGGAAATGATTAGAACCGGTGCTGATCCGATCTTCGATGCAGCTGCAAGCAGGTCCTCCAAGTGGTCCAGCCCATCACTCGGTACGAAAGACGGGGGAAACAAAAATTTCCATCTATGTGAATGATGTCGAAATATAATGATGAAGCAGGCTCCACTTTTGTGCCCCGCTGGAAGCCTGCAAACATCACGACTCGCAACTTTGAACCATCCTATGCCGTTCATGGGCCAGGCCACTCAAACTCAAAAGCTGCCTCGTGCATTCTAGCTATACGAACAGTTTATAGATACCTCTTTACATGCTGTTAATTATTACAAATTGCAAAGCAAACAGATTTGCTGCTTAGACTAAGCACAGCCCAAAGCTGAAGATATTAGTTTTCTATCAGGTAGCGGTGGACCATGTACATGTATGCATGGTCCAGTATATGCATATACCATAACCTAAGCTGATGTGCACACAACACTTGTCTCCGTCACACTGGGCTCCGGATTAGCTGTTCTCCTGGAATGTTAATTTCACACATGCGTTCCTGTCGGTTCGATATATGGTATAATGGATCATGCATGCAATGCAGCTTGGCAAGTGGCTTTTGGTGTCGTTGGACGGTCCTCGTCTCTCTCTGTTTTTCTTTTCCCCTTAATTTCCCAGCAAGATCTTGTCCATCTAATCCCAGTGTCTGGTAGTACTCATCATGTAGCGTTTAGCAGAGATGTAGTTGTTACAATCTACAGAACGGTTCTGTCGGCCATTTTAATTTGAAGATCGAGTTGGTAAAGAGTGACAGGAGATATATATCCATCTAACCTACCTGGAGCCTGGAGTTATCCCTGGGTCAAACTTGGAAAAAGAGAACTTCTAAATGGATCAATTAGTACATCAACTAGCCGCAAATAGTGCAAAAAAAGTTCTAGAGGTAAAAGAAAGGGGCTGCAACTAATGTAATTCCTTGTGAGCCGACATGCATTACCCATGCTCCTCGCCACAATGTTTTAGAGAATTAATATTTTGCATGTCAAGAAATTCCGGAAGTCACACATGTAACCATGTGCACTTGCAAAGTTTATACGCAAACATGCATTTTTGTGTGATGTAAAAAAAATGGTGCGCATATATTTGCCATAGCTCCTCATCCTTGTCTTTTTTGTGTAGACCACCATTGAACATATATTTTCACAAGATTTTCATGTGCATAAAGTATTCCGACATATACAAGTGAATTTTTTATGCAATTTTTCAAATGCATTACTGAATTTGTTTTTCGAAAGGAAGTAGGTGCGCTTCTGCTACTAGGATCCTAATATTTACAGAGGGTTAGAAGACCGTGGTTACTTCAGTTAACCGTCGGATAACACAATTTCCGACAGTTAACCGTCGGCAAATGCCCGTGGTGCACCTTTGGTCGGGCACTTTCAGAGCCACAAATCTGGGTCTTCAGGGAGAACTGGAAGAATGGTTATTCCATCAACAAAAAGAACATGGTAGACAAGAGGGAATGGTCTTCTTAATTAATTTATTGTTCCATCAAACATATTCCCTTTCATATGGTTCCTAACTGATATACTTCTTGCCTAAAAGGCACAATTAGTGTGCATGCCATAATTAATAGTCTGTTTCTTCAGAACAATGTAAAATAGAACATTTTACAATAAAGAAGTATCTATTCTTCCAGAGGAATAGTAACGCATCTATTACAAAGTGCATTCGTGGTGTAAAAGCATCGAAGGTACCCTTGAACTCTCAGAGAAAAAACAGACGTATGTAATGATTCAGGTGTACTGTAATTCAGCCTAAAACGATAAATCTAACTCCATTTGCAACAACAACAACAAACGCGCGCGCACACACACCATGAAAACAAGGACAGTAGGAAAATGATTATCTTGTTCCAAAGAAACCTGTACTTAATGTAGAATTGTGACTGTCTTGTACTATCTCTGTAGTGCAACATTTTTGTCACGTGTGAGACTTAGGAAAAAGAACCCAGTAGTGCAACCATCTCTGTGAGTTTTTGTTTGTCATTCCGTGCAACAGCCATCTCTCTCTAGGCAGGCCTCGTGCCGTGCATGCATGTGTCTACCACTCTTAATAAATTTTGACATGAGAAGATGAGAAGCCACGAGACATCCTTCTTTGAAGCATCCTACCTGCTACCTAAACCACGTTTCAGGATATGAATGCGCGACAGCTTTGGATCTCATTTTATACCTACTTTTCTCCCATGCGTTTGTCTGATTCTACTGAACAGTAGTACTTTCATGTGTTCTTCCGCAAGTAGGATGACTCAAATGTGGTCATTGTTTGACTAGTGTCTAGTATCCTCTCTGATTGGTGAGATGCATGCTTCTAGATGAACACCGAGACAGCAAGGTAGGAGAAATAAATTCTGGGATTTTTCATAATACGATTAGTTCCGCACTGTATGATCTTGGAACGAAAAACTGTTTAATCAATTTCATTGATCAAAATACCTATATGTGAACTTAGAGAATCTTTCCTCCCTAAAAAATGGAATTTGGTGAGGACGTTAGTCTTCGGAGCTTCGGCGGCTGAGTAAGCAGGTGATGTAGTTGCAATCAGCAAGGTCTCGACAAAGTAACGCCCTTCCACGGCATTAGAGACGCTCCTGCGTGCACTACTTGAGAATATCTCTGTGATGTTGATAGCCACCGTGTTCGCCGGATCAGTAGTGTTTTGTTGGATGCACATTTCATTTCTATTTACTCTATTCCGTTCCTTTTGATGTAACATTTTTTATGTTTACACTATAAGGTTTACAGTTCATGTAGTCTGATCAATGAGTACCAAAAAGGAAGTCACGAGTATGATCTTATAACTGTAACACCTTTGAGTAAAAGAATTCCTGAGTATTCTTTAGGCGTGTTTCCTCCCTTCCAAGTTATTCTTATTTATTTTTAAAGGTCTAAGTTATTCTTCTGACTGTAGACTACTACAGTCTAGACGGGATTGGTGAAGGTACGTATAATTTGTTCGCAAGCTAGGGATCGAAAGTTACAGTATCAACATACCGATAGTACAAGCAAAGTATACCCTTGATGATATATTTACTTAGACGAGTAACTACATCGTCAACCCAGTGCAATTTACGTGTGTTATATGCTTAAGCATGACTCGATCGATAGAGTATGTGTATAACTGTAACCGAATGTATATTAATTCTGGCCATTTTACACCAGATAGCTGACCTCATGCCGTCTGTAGCCAGTCCACCTCTGCCGTTATGTCACTGGATGTTGAGGTGGTTGTCGAGTTAAATGATAATATTCTTTACAATGTTTAGTTAAATATAGCACAAGTTCTTGTGATTACTGATCATTTCCCATTTGGGTTTGATATGATCTGAACTTCTTTTACAATACTTCTTTAAATAGACAAATGACACCAGAGGTCAATCTGTAAGCATGTTTGATGTGTAATGTCGGTCCATCAACTTCAATTTTGGTCGCTCCAAAATACAACTATAAAAAGATTCCCAAAAGGAGTATATGTTGGATACTTTTTTTTGCGAGGAATAAAAACTGGATACTTGGGAGCAAAGTAAGTTGGATCTAGGGCTAATTTATTATTACATGCAGACAACTACGGGAAATGTGGGAAATGCAATTTCATAGCACACCATTAGCACATTAAAGGTTGCCTTTAGGATTATTTGCGAAGATGAGAAAGTGTACGGAAGAAGTGGAGATGCTTTCTCTCTTTATTGTTCAATATAGCCTCTAGAGTATATTTTCCTCCATACCATGCTTACAGAATATGTCAAGGTTCAACTTCATGCAATCATGCGCCACATGGATATACCAAAGTAAAAGGAAAAGCTATACACTTAAAAATATGCTGATTTAGGAAATAGCCTAATTAAGAAGGTGCCGGTACAAGAGATAACTCTGCAAAGTGCAAACGTAGGAATTAATTCATACAAATAATGTACATATGGTCTGACATGCGTGGACCTCCTCAACTCCACTCTAATATGACCTGTTGTTGACCTTACTGTATCAGGTTGTAGAAACCCGACCAGAAAATGTGGAGACACAAATTAACATAGATAAATATTGCGGAAAGAACTATGAACTCGCAAAGTCGACATGCGTCTTTAAGGTGTGACTACAGGTACATAGATCGGAGAAGGAACAAGAATCTTGAGCGGTGAAGTAGACGGGGTTGTTGTCAGTTGCGTGGGTGCACTTACTCGGGTCCTACGACACTGCTCGAGTTGGTGGCTTGGCCATCATAAAAATAAGAATTTAGCTCACCTTTCAACTGAAATGCCCGAGACATCGGCTAGTTTAGTTTAACTCTTAAGTCAATTTCTAGTTAGGCAGTGATGAGAGAAGTTATAGTGCTACCGAGTTTTGTGGTGTCTATTTATCCTTTCTTTTTTTCCCTCAATTAATCAATTAGATTTGAAATTTCATAACATGATACATATATTTTATATCAATGTTGTAACTTTTAATTTATTTATAATTCTACCATGCGTTAGTAGCACAGTGACACTATAACACTTTGTAGCACTAGAACTTGTCTCAGGAAGTGATGGTAAAAACGGACGTCGTCTCGGAAGCTCATTGTTGGAGGAAGGGTCCCCGCGCTACCTCAAACCGACGGACTTCTCCTTGACGGCGTCAAGATCCCCCTCTCTGAATCGATATATTTGCCTGGCGTCAACAAACTCAGTTGTCATCGTCGACGACATCGAGGAAACGCTCCATCCTAGCAAACGTTGAGGCCACACTCCGTCCCGACGCCAAGGACAACACGTCGTCGTAGCAGTGAGTATTAGGATACTAGAGTATTAGGATATTCCTTGAGGATCCTTGTAAAAGACCAAAATATCATTGAGGGTGTGCTATTGCCCAAAAGGCATAATTGTAATCTCATACCCACATCTCTCCACCCCTATAAATAGGACACGAAGGGGTAGAGATGGGGGGGACTTTTCTCACATGTAAACCATAATCCCTGATATAACTATGAGATTTTTCACTTCGCCCCAACATGAGGGTTTCTACTTTCCCACAACGGAGTGTTTCGCGTTCCACCCCGTCGGACACCGCTCACGTGCGCTCCTCCTCGACGGACACTATACTTGCTCATACTCCTCTGGTACTTCCGGAGGTCGACGTAACCGATCGGGGGGTGCCTAAAGTACACTACCTAGTCCCGTAGCTACAACAGTTGGCACCGTCTGTGGGAATCGGACAAGAAGTCATGTCAACTAGGATTCCGTCGGGGAACTTGATGCGCATAACCTCTACCTTGTTTGTAGGATTGCTCTTCTATGACAATGCACACAGGCATAGGGGCTCGTCGTCGATGTCGCTCTCGTGTACATTCAGACTTGGCATCCTCTGTGTCCCCCTTGGTGATACCAGGGGCTCGTCATCAACATCGCCCTCCACCGTCACGTGAGCAACGCCTCCGTGGCCGTGTCGAGATACGTCTAACTCACCCGCGGCGTCGAGAACACTCCACCACGGCGCTGAGCATTCCTCCACTACCACATGAGCAATGCCTCCGTGGCCGTGTCGAGATACGTCTAACTCACCCGTGGCGTCGAGAACACTCCACCGCGGCGCTGAGCATTTCTCCACCGCCACGTGAGCAACGCTTCCGTGGCCGTGTCGAGACATGTCTAACTCACCCGTGGCGTCGAAAACACTCCACCGCGGTGCTGAGCATTTCTTCACTGCCACGTGAGCAACGCTTCCGTGGCCGTGTCGAGACATGTCTAACTCACCCGTGGCGTCGAGAACACTCCACCGCGGCACTGAGCATTCCTTCACCGCCACGTGAGCAACACCTCTGTTGCCGTGTCGAGATACATTTAACTCACCCACGGCGTCGAGAACACTCCACCATGACGCTGAGCATTCCTCCACCGCCACGTGAGCAACGCCTCCATGGCAGTGTCGAGATACGTTTAACTCACCCGCAGCGTCGAGAACACTCCACCTCGGCACTGAGCATCCCTCCACCACCACGTGAGCAGCGCCTCCGTGGCCGTGTCGAGATACGTCTAACTCACCCGCGGCATCAAGAACACTCCACGCAGCGCTGAGCATTCCTCCACCACCACGTGATCAGCGCCTCCGTGGCCGTGTCGTGCCATATTTATCTTGTCCGTGGCGTCGAACACGCTCCACCATGACGTAGAGCATCCCTTCACCGCCGCGCAAGCAAGGCCTCCTTGACCATGTCGAAGCAGGTCTATCTCGCCCGTGACGTCGAGCTAAACGCCCCGGTCGGGGCAAAATGCTCCGTCCCGACGGACGTCAAGGCGACGCTCCGTCTCGACGGACGACGAGCCAACGCTCCATCCCAGCAGACGTTGAGCCAACGCTCTGAGCGGACATCAAGTTCAACACTCCGTCACGACGTTGAGGCAAAACGTTCCATCATGACCTCATGCGGCGACCTCGAGCAAACGGCCTCGCACAACAACCTCGCACGATGACCTCGCACAGACGGCCTCTGCAGCGACCTCGCACAGCGGCCTCGCGTGGCAACCTTGGGCAACGGCCCCGCACAAATGGCCCTGTGCGGCGACCTCGCGCAAACGGCCCCCGCACAAATGGCCTAGTGCGGCGACCTCGCACAAACGGCCTCGTGCGGCGACCTTGCATAGCGGCCTCGTGCGGCAACTCCACACAAAGGGCCTCGTGTAGCGACCACGCGAGCAACGTCTCCGTGGCCGAGTTGAAGCAGGTCTATCTCGCCCGTGACGTCGAGCTAAACGCCCCGTTCAAAGCAAAACGCCCCGGTCGGGCAAAATGCTCCGTCCCTACGGACGTCGAGGTGACGCTCCGTCTCGACGGATGTCGGGATGACGCTCCATCCTAGCAGACGTCGAGGCAAAACGTTCCATCATGACCTCGCACAGCAGCCTCACGTGGCGACCTCGGGCAATGCCCTGCACAAATGGCCTCGTGCGGCAACCTCGCAAAGCGGCCTCGCGCGGCGACCTCACACAAACAGCCTCGCACGGCGGCCTCGTGCGGCGACCACGTGAGCAATGGCCTCACACAACATCCTCGCACAAACGGCCTCGTGCGGCGACCTCGCACAACAACCTCGCGCGGCAACCTTGCGCAATGGCCCCACACAAACGGCCTCGTGCGGCGACCTCGCACAACAACCTCGCTCAACAACCTCGCGCAACGGCTCTGCACAAATGGCCTCGTGCGGCAACTTCGCACAAACGGCCTCGTGCACGACCTCGCACAGCGGCCTCGCGTGGCGACCTCGGGCAACGGCCCTGCACAAACGGCCTCGCGTGGTGACCTCGCGCAACGGCCCCCGCACAAACGGCCTAGTACAGCGACCTCGCACAAATGACCTCGTGTGATGACCTCGCACAGCAGCCTCGTGCGGCGACCACGCGAGCAACGCCTCCGCGGCCGTGTCGAAGCAGGTCTATCTCACCCGTGACGTCGAGCTAAACGCCCCATTCAAAGCAAAACGCCCCGGTCGGGGCAAAATGCTCCATCCCGACAGGCATCGAGGTGACGCTCCGTCTCGACAGACGTCGAGCCAACGCTCCATCCCAGCAGACATCAAGCCAACACTTTGAGCGAACATCAAGCTCAACACTCTGTCACGATGTCGAGGCAAAACGTTCCATCATGACCTCGTGCGGTGACCTCGCACAAACGGCCTCGTGCAACGGCCTCGCACAGCGGCCTCGGGTGGCGACCTCGCGCAACGGCCCCGCACAAACGGCCTAGTGCGGCAACTTGCACAGCGGCTTCGCGCGGCAGCCTCGTGTGGCAACCCCGCACAAAGGGCCTCGTGCAGCGACCATGCGAGCAACGCCTCGGTGGCCGTGTCGAAGCAGGTCTATCTCGTCCATGATGTCGAGCTAAACACCCCGTTCAAAGCTAAACACCCCCGTCTTGACGGATGTCAAGACGACGCTCCATCTCAATAGACGTCGAGCCAACGCTCCGAGCGGACATCAAGCTCAACACTCCGTCATGACGTCGAGGCAAAACGTTCTATCATGACCTTGCACAGCGGCCTCACGTGGTGACCTCGGGCAATGGCCCCGCACAAACGGCCTCGTGCGGCAACCTCGCACAGCAGCCTCGGGCGGCGACCTCGCACAAACGGTTTTGCGCGGCGGCCTCGTGCGGTGACCACGCGAGCAATGGCCTCACACAACAGTCTTGCCCAAACGGTCTCGTACGGCGACCTCGCACAACAGCCTCGTGCGGCGACCTCGCACAACGGCCCCGCACAAACGGCCTCGTGCGGCGACCTCGCACAATAGCCTCACATGGCAACCTCGCGCAACGGCCCTGCACAAACAGCCTCATGCGGCGACCTCGCACAAACGGCCTCGTGCGGCGACCTCGCACGGCGGCCTCGTGCGGCATTTCCGCACAAACGGCATCATGCGGCGACTTTGCACAGTGGCCTCGCAGGACGATCACGCGCAACAGCCCTGCACAAACGGTCTCGCACGGTGACCTCGTGCAATAGCCCCACATAAACGGCCTCGTGCGGCGACCTCGCAGAACGGCCTCGCACGGTGACCTCACACAACGGCCTCGCGCAACGGCCTTGCACGACTACCCTCGCGCAACAACCGAAGTTCGAGAGAGCTGGGAGAGACAGCACATGGTGACGTGGTAACCCACCCGACGAGGCTCCAAGAACCCGCCCGCCTCGAGTTTGGGGGAGTTCGGGAGAGCTGGTGGAGACAGCACGTCCGGCGAGGCTCCTCGAACCTACTGAAACTCGGACCTCCTCGAAGCGATCGTGGTGTCATGGTAGCCTGCCCAACGAGGCTCCAAGAACCCGCCTGCCCCGAGTTCGGGGGAGTTCGGGGGAGCTGGTGGACACAGCCCATCCGGCGAGGCTCGTCGAACATGCCCGCAACCACGGCACCCAAATGCACCACGACATAACAAAAATAATAGCGATGGCATTTTCGTGCGAAGGATATATAGCACCAATTCGTGCGAGATAAACATCGACATTTAGAAATGTAGTCGCTATTCTCTCTACACGTAGCATGTTGATAGCCCGGATTAGATCGACACATAATGAGCAGTCATGTTTTGGAGCATACGGTCACAGTCCACGTACATCGTCTATGACACATTACATATGAATAAAGCAGTAGCAGTCCATTGTCTACCAATGATACATCTCACATTTCATACAAGAAATACATACGCAACAACAATCCACTTCGCATATAAGCATTCCGGAGGCACTTCATGGTCTCATACATCCCAGCATTCCGCAATAAGCACCAAATAGGTTAACATATGTATACATCGCATATGCATGAGCCCAGTAGATCGCGGGAAAGGACCGTTACCCTTGACGACCGTGCAGCAAGGAGGCCACGACAGCAACCGTGGCGACATGCCCGCTTCCCGGGACCTGGCCGAGGCAGCGGTGGCGGCAACTGGAGGTGACATTCCAGGCGGTGGCACCCTCGCCCCTTGCGTCCTGCTCGGGTGAGACGTTGGCAGCAGCGCGAGATGGCAGCCGTGGCCTAAGGTGGCAGCACAAGCCCCGAGCAACGATGGCCTGGGGCTCCGAATGGCGGTGGCCTAGGGGTCAGAACGACAGTAGCACAGCCCCCGAGCGGCGGCGGCATGGGCTCCCAAGCGGGCCCCCGACAACGCAGTGCAACACGGGGGAGACAGCAGCGCAGCACCTCGGGGAGGAGCCCGGCTCGGCGGCGAGCGCAGGAGGTCTGGCGGCGCTCGGGGCCGGTGGCACGCGGGGCCACTAGCGACGGCAGGGGAGATGCGGGAGTGGCGCTGGGGCCGGCAGCGGTAGCAGGGGAGCGAGGGAGTGGCGGCAGCGAGGGGAGCGGCGACCGCGGTGAAGGGGCCGGCGGCGGCGGCAGAGGAGATGGGAGAGCTGTGGCGTACCCGGTTTTAAAGCCGGATAAACCCTTGTGTTCACTGTACCAGTCTCATGATCAGTAGCCGGTACACACAAGTTAACCTGTATAACAAGGTCATACACGCACTTATTAGCATATGATATAAAACCGATCTTTGAGATCGAATAATTATACCTTTAGCCCAACGGCCAAAATCTTGCAGCGGAAATCAAACGGTAGAGTGGCCCATCAGTATGCCGTTCCTAACAGGCAACTGACTGGGGGTTTCGCCCTAGCTTTCGCAGATATCGTCGTTGCTTTCGAGCTGTCGGCCCTTCTGTCTGGCCAAATCAACAAGCCAGGTGAGTACATTAAATATACTCGCAAACTTCCCACCAGTGAGTTGGATACGGATAAAAATGCATGCAAGGGTACTTCAAGCAATGGCTCTAACCTATGTTTCATATTATGCGAGAAAGTAAATTTGCATGAAATACATAAATAGATATCAAAAATAATTTTTCGTAAATTGTCACGGCATTGCGAGACAAGCATTTGTTTCATCTTTCTTCCCTGCAACAACGGGAATCATATCTGTACTTTCCTGCTACAACGGAAAGTCTGGTAATCACTCGCTTCAACGGGAAGTCTCAGCTCACCCGCTACAATGGGGATACTAGGGTTTGCCCAAGTCCACGGGGAAATCCCTCCTTCACTCATCCCGCCACAACGGGGAATTTGCATGTCACCCTGCGAACACGGCGGATCGCGTCCTTAAACCCATAACCCATTTTTGACTTTGAAAGTCAGTCTACTTTAGTGTGGCCCAACCAAGTTCGTCCTTGACCATGGACACGGCTATTCGAATAGTTTTAACCCTTTGCAGAGGTGGTACGGCTTTACCCACACGATGTAGGTCACCCTGGGTACACTATGCATCGTATACTGACAGGGCTATTACAACGAGACTCTTCACTGGAGTAAACCTAGCCATGAACCCGCCAGAAGGATATGTCCCAAACCTAGCTTGAGTCAGTATCATCGCTACAAGGATGTTGGTGCTCCAACTTTGTGGTGAACAAGCCATCGCTTTCCCACGGAAACTTTTCTCTACAGAGGCTACAAACTCATCTGCACACTACTCACTGCCTACGGGTTCATGCTAGTCTCAGACGGGGTACTAGATCAAGTCCTTCCCATAAAGGACATGTGGACGTACGGTAAGACTTAGCCAAACGGCACTTAAGCTCGGTCCTTAGGTGATCCGAGAGGGACTCCACACAACTCCCGTAAACGGGCAGCGAGAACCACGCCGGGCATTACCTCGCACTTAACAAGCTTCCTGCTTTCCCCCTTCATTTCCGACCCGGATCAAAATCTTTTCCATTTTCATTTTGGTTTTCAACAAAACCTCTTTGCGGTAGAATATCCCAACCCATGGATATACTACCTTCATACATCTCCGGACACGACGGTCCGTTTTTAAATTGTCACCACATGAAATATGGGGTATTTCGTTTTCCTTTTTGAAAAACCTATTTTTTTTCTACTGCGGGGCTAAGCATACATACATACTCTACCCTAGGTTTCCGGCAATATTCTCAGAATACGTAGTCCTTAGGGTGACAAGGAATACAGGGTCGAGCTAGGATTTTCTAAGTGTCGGACATAACTAGACTACATAAATAATAGTCGTAAAACATAGCATGCAAGCACTACTGCAGATTGACCCTCTGCTGAACCCCCTCCACTGACGGGCACACACCGGACCGTCGTTGGAGGGGATCACCGCTGATGGGCGCCTAGCGGCTCGTCAGTAGAGGCGACTGGCAGGCCGGAAGGGAGGACCTCTACCGACAGGCCACTAAGCTGACCGTCAGTGGAGATGCAACCAGGGTGCCATAGATGACGGGGACTGACGGGCAGGACTTATGAGCCCATCAGCGGAGATGTGGTCTCCACTGATGGGCGCTATTTCTGTCCGTCAGTGGTGATACCTCCAGGGCTGACTGGGCAGGTGGGTGAACCACTGACGGGCTCTGTTTGTGTGCCCGTCAGTGGTAACCTGGCTATATAAAAACCAGAGGCGGCGCTCGCTGCTGGCCAGTGCTCGCGCGCCCACTGGCCAGCAACGAGCGCCGCCGCCGCTGCCCCATATGCTGCTGCCGCCGCCGCCACACACGCACAAACACTCCCCTCTCCCCAACCCTCCTCCTCTCTCTCTTTTCTTCCTCCCCAAACTCAACAAACCCACAAACACTCCCCTCTTCCCAACCCTCCTCCTCTCCCTTCTTTCTTCCTCCCCAAACTCAACAAGATCTCTCTAGATCTAAATCTCTCTTCCTCCCCAAACCCTCCCCTTTCTCCACCTATTTCTAGATCTCTCTCTCTCCAACCCAACAAGATCTCTCATCTCTCCCTCCTCCTCTCACTCTCTCCATAGATCTCTCTTTCCTCCCTGGAGTTCTATTCCCTCGCTGAAAAGATCGGTAATAATGCTCTCTTTGGATGAATGAGATACAAAAGTGTTCTTTTCATCTTGTATATGTATTTGATGTGATTGCCAGTCATCTCGTGTCGTAGGGATCGATCGATGGATCGCAGTTGGATGTACGAGAACCGGGCGACAGAGAGTTGGGCTATGGCTTTGATTGAGTTTCTTGATGTCACCGAGCGAGATATGAGGAGAAAAGGTGGCACGAAGATTTGTTGTCCGTGTCGCGATTGTAAAAATTTGGTAATGTTGATACGAGAGGGAGGGTAACGGTACACCTAGCGCTTAAGGGTTTTATGTCAGGTTATACACATTGGATATGTCACGGTGAGGAGGAGGAAGATCAAGTGTTATAGCAAGATGCCGAACACGGAGAGGACGAAGAAGACGAGGGGAGTTTCGAACCTGACGCGGAAGAAGAAACGGGGAACAATTTGGCCGATATGGTGCTGAACGTTCACATGGTGGAGCAGGTGGTGATAGATCCTGAGGATGAAAGCGAGGCTGCTAAGTTCACGAGACTAGTTGAAGACTCGCAAACCCCGTTGTATACCGGTTCCGATCCAGAGCACACGCGTCTGTCGGTCACGCTAGAACTTCTAAGGATCAAGGCAGCCCATAATTGTTCGGACGAAGGCTTCGATGAGACATTGGCTTATCTTGCAAAAGTTTTTCCGAAAAATAAATTGTTGCCTACAAGCACCGATGAAGCTAAGAAGGTTGTCTGCCCTCTTGGATTGGACATGCAGAGGTTCCATGCGTGTCCGAATGACTGCTTTATTTACCGCAAGGAGCACGAGAAGCTGTACAAGTGTCCTACGTGCAACACATCCAGATTCAAGCAGGTAGAAACCAAGCTGATAATGAGGACCCAGTAACGAGTGGCGCTCGGTAAAGGTTGTATGGTATTTTCCAGTCCTTCCCCGTTTGAAGCATTTATTCGCTAACAAGAAGGAGACAAAGCTGATACGTTGACACGCTGAGGGGCAAAAACTGATGATGGCGTGATGAGACACCCTGCCGATGCTTCGCTGTGGCGGGCAATCGACGCCCAGTACGATAATTTCAGAAAAGATCCGAGGAATATCAGTTTCGGTATGAGTACGGACGGAATCAATCCGTTCGGCAACATGAGTAGCAGACATAGCACTTGGCCCGTGGTTTTATGGATGTACAACCTTCCTCCATGGCTGTGCATGAAGCGAAAGTATATACACCTCTCTATTCTCATTCAAGGGCCGAAGCAACCTGGGAACGATCTGAACGTGTATCAATAGCTGTTTTTCGAAGAACTAGCTACACTATGGGAACCAGGGGCCCAGGTCTGGGACGCTGACCAAGAAGAATATTTCAATCTGAAAGCGCTGTTGTTCACAACGGTCCAAGAGTATCCCGCGTATGGATATCAATCCTGCCAGTGTGTTCATGGATACAAAGGATGTGTTAAGTGTTTGGAGTTTACAACAAGTTTACACTTAAAGGGCTCTAAAAAAATCGTGTTCATGGGCCACCGAAGGTGGCTGAAACAGAATGACCCATGGAGGCAAGAGAAGGAATTGTTTGATAATACTATTGAGATCCGTTCGGCGCCCCAGGAGAAGACAGGTGTAGAAATCTATGACATCGTGAACACAATGCCCCCTGTTACGCCGGGTAAGACACAACCGCATGTTCCCATGCAGGACGGCGTCTGGAAAAGGAAATCTGTATTTTGGGATTTGCCTTACTGGAGATTCCTAAGCACACGTCACAGCATAGGTGTCATGTATGTTGAAAAAAATGTGTGCGACAGCTTGCTTAGTATCCTGCTCAGCATGTTAGACAAGACAAAAGATGGACCGAAGGCACGAGCTGACATGGAATTCTTGGGTATAAGAAAGAAGCTGTGGGCAACCAAGCAAACGACCAAGTTGGGCACGGGTGCAGTCAGAATCAAGACAAACTGTCCCGCTGCTACACCCTGAGCAAAAAAGAGATCGTTAGCTTTTTGGAGTGCCTCCAAGGTGTCAAAGTTTCTTCAGATTATTCGGCAAACATCGGGAGAATAGTTGACATGAAGACTCACCGAGTAATTGGTATGAAGTCTCATGATTGTCATGTGATGATCACGTAGATACTTCTTGTTGCAATTAGAGGTCTCATGGAACCAGAGGTCCACAAGACAATCTTGAATCTTTGTAACTTTTTCAACACGATATCTCAGAAGTCGATCTTGGTTTCGCGTTGCCATAAACTGCAGGAGGAGATCATTGTCGTACTATGCGAACTTGAGATGTACTTCCCTCCAGCATTCTTCGATATCATGGTATATCTCATGATCCATATCATCCCGGAGATACTGGACCTAGATCCCGTGTTCCTACACAACATGTACCCCTTGGAAAGGTACAATGGGGTTGTGAAGCGCTACGTTCGTCACAGGTCACAACTGGAAGGTAGCATCATCCAAGGCTATGTTGCCGAAGAGTGTGTCGAGTTCTGCACAGATTACTTGGCTGATCAAACGTCTATCGGTGTTCCTGTTTCACGCCACACGGGCAGGCTCGATGGTGAAGGCCATGCACATGGACAAAAGGCTTTACATGTCTATAATTCAGTACCGAATAGATCAGGTGACTATGACAGAGCACATCTCGTGGTGTTGCAACACCTGACTGTGGTGCATCCCTATCTTTGGATGCATATGGTAAAAAAAACCCAGAAAAGGGAGAAGCGTGGCTCTCGAAAGAGCACAACGCAAAGTTCACAAACTGGCTAAAGAACTACAGGTATGAAAGGCCTCCGACAAATGATGAAGAAGAGACGGTCAAAATGTTGTCACAAGAACCTGCGAGCAAGGTCCTGACATTTCAAGCATATGATATCAACGGATACACATTCTATACAGAGGCTCAAGACAGGAAAAGTACGTATCAGAACAGTGGGGTGACGATGGAGGCTAAAACCGGTAACCTAAGGACATATACTATGGTGTTATCGAAGAGATTTGGGAACTGGACTACACCTCACAAGATCCCCATGTTTCGTGTCAGATGGGCGAAAAATATCCATATCGATGATGACAAATTCACTACCGTAACTTTACCTCCCCCGACATCTATTGACTCAACACAAGTCAAAACAATCAGTGCCAAAGATGAGCCATGGGTATTAGCTAAACAAATCTCGCAAGTCTTCTACATAAAAGACCCAAAGGCAAAGAAGTGCCATGTCGTTAGAAAAGGGAAAAGGAGTATTGTCGGAGTCGATGGTGTAGTTAACGAAGAGGACTATGACCAATTCGACGACCCGGACTCTGAGCCAGAAGCTGTTGATAAACACCCTACCAAAAGGAGCCCTACATAAGACGCAGTCACGCCGAAGGACTAACGTATACCACGAAGAAGATCACTATTCATGAGAAGATTGTTGAAGACGACGAAACCTAGCGAGCTATGTGTGTATGTATAATAATGTCTTGGTTTGGATGATTTCATATTGTGTGTACCGTACGTGTGTATGTGTGTATTTGTAATATTGTTGACTCGCGCTAAACAACAAAATGTAACCCTCCACTGACAGGCGATATCCCTAAGACGACATAACCCTAAAACCCTAAAACCCTAACCCGAAAACCCAAAAAATTAAACACCAAAACCCTAACCCTAAAACTCTAACCCTAACATACCCTAATCCTAAAACCTAAACCAAACAAAACCCACCTGCCACTGACGAGCGAGAACCAGGAGCCCGTCAGTGGTACCCCTCCACTGACAGGCGATATCTAGGTGCCCGTCAGTGGTAACCACCGTAACCCTAATGAACCTCCCCACTCCACTGACGGGCGATATCCAGGTGCCCGTTAGTGGTAACCACCGTAACCCTAAGGACCTCCCCACGCCACTGACGGGCACCTTTAGTTGACCGTCGGTGAAGATATCCCTCCACTGATGGTGCGTCTGCACTGACGGGCCGTGGGTGGGCGCCCGTCAGTGGTAAGCCACATCGTATATAAGCCACGTGCGGGACTTGGCGAAAATTTCACCAAGTCCCGCGCGTTCATTCGAACCAGCAGCGAGACACCCCTGCCGCCCCGACGTCGCCAGGCTGCTCCGCCGCCCCGTCCAACCCCGATGCCCCGCCGCCCCCTCCGGCCCCGACGCCCCCGCCGCCCCCTCCAGCCACCCCCTCCAGCCCCGCCGACCCCGCCGCCCCCTTCTGGCCAGGTAATTGCTCCTCACCTTTGTTCAGTGATTGGAAGATGGAGTTGCACTATTTACCATTCGGTTCTGTGATTGTGTATGAAAATATGAGAAATTGCTATTGTATTGATGCGTACTGCTCATGCTGAAATTGCTATTGTATTGATGCTTATTGCTGATGCCGAAGTGTATATCAATGGTAAGATAGCTTTATGCTGTCCTTAGGATTGTTGGTGCTTTTAGCTTATGTGCATCTCTTGTAGGTAATATATGCTCAATTGGCAATTGTAGCATCTGTCATTATCAAATGGCCGAAATCAAGTAGGGTTGTGTTCAGTGAGCATAGTATACACATGCATAACTAAATGTAGCCCCTAGTAGCACCTGCCTGCTTGCATGCACGTATACATGACTATACATTCTCGGATTTGCCTAGTGTAGTTATTTATTGGATTTTTGTCCTAGATAGCATGGACAACAATCTGAATAAAGAGCTTGCAGGATGGTCTTGGACAATAAAATGAATAGAGGGTATAGCTTGTGGCATTAAGAAATTAGTAGATGATAAGCTTACTCCTGCAACTTGTGCATGTGGTACTGATTTCAATATTGTGCTCCTTCAAATAGAAAATTGGTGCTTCTAAATATTTGCTTATGGCTTTGGTTTAGCTCATGTTTAGGTGATTATGCTTTCGACATTATTTGAAATACTGAATTCACTAAGTTGATGACATAATTATACTGGTTGGGCACTGATCTGATATGCTACGTTTGATCTTTGCTAGTTAAAGATAATGCCTTTGTGATTGAAATGTTTGGCATGATTATATATGACAAAATTAATGAGATTTTGGGGTAATGTTCCTCAAACCCTTTGTATTGCGGAGTTAAGTCAAACCTTTGTCTTGTAAGGTACGTAGTACCGATTCAAATAGCAGATTGTAATCTTGCAATCTACACGGTGTTTCTTAGTACCGATTTATTGGTGTTGCTTTATCTTAAACATTTCTGCTTTTGTGATATAGGTACAAGGTATTGCCCCCATCTGCCTCCCTCTTCACTGTTGCACTATTTTTTTAAATTTCTTCGAATGTTGTATGCTGAAATTATTGTATATGTGTGGTACTGAGAATGCTGAGATTAGAAAGCTTGAGATATTTGTATATCATATGCTAAGATTGAGAATGCTAAAATTTTGGTGTATATATGCTGGAATTGTTGTATATGTATGACAAGTGTTGGGATGGATTGTTTCTTTGCTTTTGTAAGAATCTCTAGCTATGTGCATGACTAATATAGAGGTTGGGAGATACTCTTTGTGTTTGCATTGTTTTGATATGGTATCAAGGAAATAAACTCTTCCATTATCTAAGTAAATGTCTAATCGACGGGATTGCTGTGTTTAGGATAAGATCAATACTTGCTGATTAAGATCAATACAGAGCACAAAGAATTCATCTCAGTTCTAAAATGGCCGCCAGTACTATTCCCGTTGGGTCACCGACCCGAGAACTAGAGCCCGTTGATGACAGCACGGTCCCCCTAGACATGGCGGCACTGATCGACACCCTGACCCTGGAGGCACCCAAGCAAGCTACCTCCGAGCTGGCCAAGGAGCCTGCTTCCGAGCCGGCTAGGGAACATGCCTCCGAGGCGGCCATCACAGCTGGCCAAGAGCAACCTGCCTCGAACTCCAGCTCCTCCAACGATGACTCTGGCTTCGAGTCAGGTTCTGAAGAGGATGAGGCGCCTGAGGAGGAAGTAGCGCCTACGGCCCCGACCAGGTCTCAGAAAAGGAGAAAAGGCAACCAGTTGCCAGACAAGACGTATATCATCACTCGAGTCAATGACGTGAAAGATGTTCCAGCGAGTCCACATAAGGCCGCCTGGACCTTTAGCAATGCCTGCGGGTGCATAGTCCGCGAACAAGTAAAGATCACGTGCAAAGAGTTCAGCCATTTGTCTAAGTTGACCAGAGATGCTCTCTTGAGGAAATTGTGGGACAAGTACCAGATTCCTGCCACTGACAAGGACAGAGTCGAAGCGCAAGCCCTTCGCATCATGGCTAGGGCTCTGAAGCCTTGGCGATACAACACACAGAAAGTCGTGGACTACGATTGGGATACTAAAATTAGTAAAAGATGGTCAAAGATACAAAAGGAAGACTGGGAGCAATTCGTTGCTCAAATAAGGAGTCCAGAATTCCAGGAGAGGAGTCGCTGGGGGAAGGAGCTACGCTCCAAGAACACATTAGACCACAAGCTCGGCAACCATGGATACCTAGGGAAGAGACCAAAGTGGGCCAGAGGGGACGCCAAACTAGCCGCGGCTGGGAAAGCATCTCCTTTCACGCATCTCAGGGAGCCACGCGCTAGGGAGTACATGAGGGCGCACACAAGCTCTGACCCTGTGACCGGGTCACCGATTATAGAGTCTGAGGAACTCCGGGAGGTGGCCAACTGGCTGGTAACGTCTCAACTCAGTTTCTTTTCTTACTTAATTACGTTGCATCCAAATACGCTATCTTCTCATCAAGTAATATAACTTGCAGATAGAACTGAGCCAGCAGCCTGCAAACTCTCAAGACTCCGTCACGAGCTTCCCGAGGTGGAACGATGATCTGGCGAAGGCTCGACAGAAACCGGGGCATCGGGGCCGTGTAGTAGGCGTCGGGGATGGCGTTGAATGGGACAAAGTATTTCCCCGATATCCCGAGGGTCCGCCGCCCAAGAAGAGATAGTCAGGAGTACATGGAAAATTTGTGGGAGCAAATGCGGGAGATTGCCGAGCAGACGTGGGTACGTATGCAAGTGCTCGTAGCGCAAAGCGGTCCGACCATGCTTCCCGTGAACCAGCCGTCTGGATGGAGTAGCTGCGCATCTGCCTCGGACGGCGGCCCCGACTCGCATAATCCCGTCGACAGCATCACCGTAAGTTTCGTCCGCTAAACGAGTCATTATAGTAAATCATGATTCCATTGTCCTGACTCCAATGAGGACGGCACATCTATCCTCTGTTTCGCAGGAAGCCACTAGATGCACACTCACGGTGCAAATTCTTGGCATGAAGATCAAGGTTGCCCACGGCCAGGTTTTTCCCAACGCCGGAGGGGGCAATCATGCACTGTATTCCTATGCGGGAGCACCATGCGAAGGTGCAGGTGGACGTCGTCCTCAACGACTACAGTGATGTGTTAGTCCCAGTCCCCCCTGAAGCAGAACTGACCAAGCTAGGGCAGTGCAAGAACTACTTCATCCAGTGACCGAAGAGCAAAATTATTTTATCTACAGCGGGCTCTCCTCGCACGGTCCCCTCTCCTCGCACGACCCCCTCTCCATCAGTCGGACGATCTCCGCTGGGACTCAGCCAAACGCCTCCGTCGTTTAAAGACCTGGAAGACCATCTTGTCGGGGACCAGTGCATGGAGCCAGTTTTGCAGTCCCCGGAGGCGCGGGGGAACCCAACAACGATCCACCGGAAAGGCGCTCCGAGGCTCAAGGCGACCCACTGGATCAACCCAGAGGGAAGATTATCTCTCCTGCCACTCTAGCCGGAACACTGGAAGCAGCGATGGTGGCAGGCAAGAGTCCTGAGCTGCTACACAGGAGGAAGAAAGGAAAAAAGAGACGGGCCGGCACCGGCGAGAAGGAAAGAAAGGAGCAAAAGCAGATGAAGAAATCATTATCCTTCTCAACATCATCATCCAAATTATCTACACGGAGCATGGGTCTCTGGCGAGAGGTTTTCTATCCAGATCAAGACTTGCTCCCGCAGGATGAGTTGGACAATCTTTCGGAGGACATGAAGGTGCTGCATGAAGATTACCTAAAGATGTCCAGAGATCCACAAATATTTTGCCAATATTGGAAGGTCAAAGTGCCAAGAGATTACAACTTCTTCATGGAGAACGATCAGGACACCTTCGACATCAACTTTGAGGACCTCTTCAACATGTACAACCTCTATAGGCTCGACACCACGATGGTCAGGCTATGGGCTCTCTACCAAGCCCAAGAGTGCAGACGTCTACGCGAATCCAATATTGGAATAATCGATCCGATATGCATGAATGAAGGCTATGCTGCGACACCGGACGGTCGAGTCTTTCTGGAAGAATACCTTACGCATGCGTTCGTCGTTCATAAGGACAAGGAGTACCCACTAGCCTCCTACAACCCTCCGTAAGTCCTTAACTTAGCACTGTGGGAATTTTTTTGTTTTTTAGTATGTATCTCCGCCTGCTTACGTTCATTTGTTCACATTGACGCAGCGACCACTGGGTCCTCATTGTGATTATTCCGAGCTGGGCCAAGGCATTTTACTTTGACTCCGATGAGAAAAAGAGATCGGACTTCAGCAATATCACTAATATTTTGGATACAACTTTCTTCAAAGCCAAGTTCTCGGGACATAGTAGAATACCTTCAAAAGCGACAAGAATGGTACACCATTACAAGTTCCCTTGCAGAGTTCAGCCCGAAAATAGCGTGACATGTGGGTACTACACCTGTTCCCATATGGACTGCTTTGTCCGGTACAAGAATAAGCATTGGAAAGATATAAAAGAACTGAAGGCTTGGAGTGAGCTAGGAAATCACTTGTACGACTAGCGTCAAGACTTTGCCCGCATCCAAAGAGTCTTCGCCAAAGTCATCAAACTTGAATTCATCAATGCAATGGGTGAATTCTACACCGGCCCCCAATTTCCGAAGCCAAACTGAGAATCGATAGATTAGTTGTTTTAAAATTGAAGAATAGTTGTTTGATACTTGTGATCAATGGATTGGAGGTGAAGTGTTATGTGATTATGAATGTGTTATGTCAACTGTTATGTGTGATTACGAATGTGTTATGTGATTATGAGATTTGACTACGTGATTATGAGTTTTGACATGTGACTATGTGCCGAAGGCCCATTCTGAAATTTGTGAAAAATAAATAATTGCTATAGCCCGTGATTATGAATAATGTAATTGCTATAGCCTGTGATTATGAATAATTAACTGTGATTGTGAGGTATCACAAGACCTCTACTGACGGGCACTTACAGAACGCCCGTCAGTGAAAAGGTGCAACCACTGACGGTCACTAAAAGGGAGCCCGTCAGTGGTGACACCTTTAGGCGCCTCCCACGAGGGGTCTCCTCTGATGGGCGATATGTGACCATCAGTAGTAATAAGCACTATTGACGGTCGGGCCGCCTGTCAGTGAAGGACACCCCTCCACTGACATTCCCAGGCTAACGGGCCCCGTGACCGTCAGTAGAGGGGTTTAAGTGACCGTCAGTAATGGCCCATTCTGTTGTAGTGAAGTTTCGTAAACAACATAATATTGTGAAATCATGGGTTTCAACATGATCAAAGGTGAAGAGTTTACCTGGCATTATTGGCCTTTGTCCAAAACTCGGTCTTGACACGGCACCGCGTTGGCCCCCTTTGACGAGGTATCGCCACGTCGTAACTACATGTCGGAAAGGCAGCGAATAAACCACGGTGCGAGGAAAAATCCAATAAAATCACACATGCATTTATAAACTTTAAATCTATGGTCCTAGGACTTAAATGTTCTTGGCTCTCATATTTTAGTTAGGTCAAAAGGGTAGGCATAAACATTGATACATTCTGGAAACCTTATTAACAAGGCTTTTTGGAGTAATTTACTAGGACTTAATCAGTTGGGAGATATGACATATTTAGGGTTTTATATCCTTTTATGGAATTAAAGCTTAAAATTGCATAGCACTACTAGATTCGAAGTGTTGAATTGAATTTCAGGGGTTTTGGAAGGAGGAATCTAAATATATAATTGGGGGGAGGATTCCGGCGCTCCTCAGGCCTTTGGGATTTTTGGCCATCCGATCGTCTCTTCTTCTTTATCTCTATCGTCGGTTTCGTCCCACCGCTACTGTGCCTACACAGTCTTGGTTTGTCCCTGCGGTTTGGTGCTGCGTGTTTGCTCCAGGGGCTCTTCCTCATGGTTTCGCTGGTTCGTTCAGGGTTGTTTGGGGATTTCACGTTTTTTCCCCTTCGGCTCTGCCGTGCCGTACAGCCGTGCCTTCGTGCGATTTGGTCGAGGGTACGGTTCTACAGTTCCATGGCGTCGGTGGGGTACTCCAGCTTACTTCACATGCCGCCTGCCTCTCCAGTCCTTCCTCCCCTTCTCGCATGCTCGCTTTCTCTTCGAAAGGCCGCTGGGTTCCGCCTCGTTGTCTCCGCCTTTTTGTTTCCTTGGTTTCACCTACTCTTGCTTATCTGCTTTCCAGTGGATGCTATGGGGTGCACCGTCGATTGAGGTAACCTCCGGGGAAAGATTCGTCTGCTCCTCGCTTTCTCGGTTATCTGGTCCTCTGTTTATTGGTTAGGTTTGAGGGGTATTCCGTTCGTGTTCGGTTTTTGGTTTGGTTTGGGGGTTTTGTTCTATGATGTTTTGTGATTTTACCTCTCTTGGATTTAGCCTCCTCGGTGTCCTGTCATTTTCGGTCCTGTCGTTTATCGCTTTCTTCCCCTTTGTTGTTTACCCATTGTGTTCATTTTTGGTCCACCGCGGTTCTATTCCTTTCTCGGCCTTTGTCGCCTTTGCCTGTTCATTAGACTAATCAGAGTTTTTCCATGTTTTTGTTCTGTGTTTGGTCTCTTCTCTTGCAGGTGAAGCTATTTCTGTGTCTTTGTTTGCGTGCAGCCTTCTGTTTGTCGTCCTGCCTTGAGGTATGTTGTTTCCTCGGTTCTTTGTCTCTTTTGCTCCCACTGGTTTCCTTGTTGTTCTTTCTTACTCTTCGTCTCCTATTTATTTGTACGTTGCCCTGTGTCATTCTAGTTTGCGAGCCGTGCCCTTCCACTGTTAGTTTTCCCCTACGAAGAGCCCGCTGCATTTCATCAGGTAGTTACCTTTCCTATACTTATATTCC